>CM046452.1:97170810-97178310 GCA_025506515.1 Flaveria trinervia | reverse complement strand
GTCACGATACGGGAATCGTCATAACACATGGTAAGCGATAGAGATGCAATAATAATAATGATGACAAGCGTGTCATGACGACACCCGACTACAAGGGGATTTGTGTCGTGTTTAGTCAGTATTCACGACAACATAGCCATAAGCATAAACATGATATACGATTCACATAAACATAGATAATAACATTGTATGCAATTCCCACAACCCGGGAACAAGTTACAAAGTATAATGTTGTTTGAAACAGATACAACAATTGTTTTCAAAAGACCAAGTTTAACCACAAAATGCATCCTAGTGTCTCCACTAAGGTAGCACACCTAGATCTTTAGTTAGCATGATCACCTGAAAAGATATGCTCCAAATGGTCAACAAAATTGTTGGTGAGCTCGCAGGTTTAAAGTAAGTAAGTAATTGATGCTGTATAAAGTCGTTGCAGAATACCGTGCATACAGTTATAAGTAAGCAAAATCACATGATAAGAGCTTTACAACCACACCTAACGACGTACACAAAGAATCTTGTCGGAATATATTCACCCAAGGCCCGTTCCTGGCATCTGTTGGTACTAACTAGTATACCAACACGAGGGTGGGGGTGTCAACCCAAGCAGTACAACCAATACCTATCCGTCGGTTCCCACACTGGAATTAAATGGTTGTAAGAAAGAACCATAAAGCAGACTCAAGCATGTATCAGATAAATACCCACAAAACAGTAGTACGTTGATTCCAAGTATGTAAATTGTATGTATGTTGTACAACATGAAAATGGGTGAGTATACTTTTCCCCCATGTTTGTAAATGTTTGTAAAGTAGTATAAGCATAAAAAGGGACCACGAAACTCACATGTTAAGTGGTAAGTAAGAATGATCAAGATTCCCAACAGTTGAATGCAATGAACAGTCAAACACCTATTGACAGTTATTGTTTAGCATAAATGATATGTATAAAGCTTATAATAATGTTTGGTCGGTTCGGGTTGTATCGGTTCGGTCGTGGGTAGCACACACACAAACGAACACACGTATCAGATCTTATGTAGATCCAAGTACTAAGAGTAGTCGTCATTGCTAATGACATCCGTATAAAGATCCCATTGTTATAAAAGATGGTACTTGTTAAATATTTGTAGTCCCAAATGGGTTGTCGATAATTGTAAAATGTTAGGTTGATTTAAATTGAATTGGTATGTGCATGTTGATAGCGTTGACTTTAATCTTTGTGGTCAAGCAATGACACTTTTACTGATGTTACCTTATCATCACAAGACATTCAGGAACGGAATTCACACATACACACATCATCAGTCACACAACAGGACCAGACGCTCGACTCAACACTCCATTCGTACGAATCAACCTTCAATCGTACGAATCAGCTTCACTGGCACGATTGAACCTTCATTCGTACGACTGGCATTCAGTCGTACCACATAACACCCAATCGCACGACTTAACCTCCATATGCACGAATCAACCTTCATTCGTACGAATCAGCTTCATTCGTACGACTGAACCTTCATTCGTACGATTGGCCTTCAGTCGTGGGATACACGCACAGTCGCATGCATTCATTCGGTCGTAGGACTCAATCGCACACTACATTCATCCGCATTGACTCAATCGCATACAACACTCATCCGCACACATCACTCGATCGCACGGCTCAGTCGCATGACATTCCCAGTCGCACGACTCAGTCGCCCGAATGACCCAGTCGCATGACTCAGTCGCACGACTCACCTAGTCGCACGGCTCAATTGTCACACCCCAACCTTGACGGCGAAAACGTCGAGATGTGAGGGTTAAGATTGTTCACAACCACATAATGCTATATTTAAATGTAAATATTAAAATTATAAGTTCAAAAGGCATAACAAACATGAGTTTCAAACATGTAATAAGTTTTAAACAAAACAAAACATTACATAAACATTTTATTTATTAAACTAGGTCCAAGTCCTAGTTTTATTGCAGGCTTCAAAAGTCAACTTTAAACTTGGGGATTTCCTGAAACATGATAAAAGTAAAAGGTCAACTATAAATAGTTGGTGAGTTTCCAAGGTTTTCATACATAATATGATAAAGTTACAAGTAGCAATTCATGTCATAGGTCATAAGTTAGTAAGGTTATAGAACACATATCGTTACAACCAAACCTCAACTTGATTACAAGTATATAAGATTGGCTAAGTGTATTTGGTTCCCATGATAAACAAGCATACGTCATCAGGAGCCGGTAATACCTCGGCTTTAGCACCAAATAGGCTTGTGAGGCCCAAAGATCTAAGACGTCGCCAGGCTAGCAATAGTTAATGATTGTAAACAAACTATGTATCTTATATAATCACTTACAACACACAAACAACCATGACAAAATGTAAAGATGAATTGCAAGTGATTTATAAGTCTCAAATGTGTATAAGTGTATTATGTATAAGTAATCATGTTTCACCCCAAAATAGTGTGAAAAGATAAAAAGGGGCAAGGAAACTCACATGTCAAATAAGTATATAATGAAGATCAATAAGAATAATATATGTCGTTCCAAGATAAAACGTCATAAGGCACCTAAATATATAAATATTACAATATTTAGGTTAATATGAGATTAACAAGTTAACATGAACTAGGGTATTAGAATTTTGAGGATTTTTATAAAGTTAATAAATTCTTATAAAAATACCATTTATGAAATTTATAAAATATATTTTTAAGGAAATTGATCCTTTGTAAATAACTTGTGATTTTATTTATAAAATTATATTTAAATTCTATAATTATCATGATAAATCCTTAAACATAAGTTCTAATATTAATTTAATATCTTTAAGTATTATATAACAATCTAATTTTTATAAAAATGCTTAATTATCACATTTGTAAATAATTTTACATTAAAATGTTTAACAAGAATAAATTTTTAAGAAATATTTAGATGACTTAAAAATATTTGGGGTTTATAAAAGTCATTTTTATAATTATTATAAATTTTCTATAATTAGTTTAAGGACAAAAAGGCTTTAAAAAAGTTACATGAGGGTGCCCGGGTTCGAACCGGGACCTCATGTATGTGGGGGTAATGCTCTAACCAGTGAACCAAGGCCTTAACCGCGTACTAAATTTAATTTTAAAACCTTAAAAACATTGCCAATAAAACTCCCAAATCCCATATAAACCCTAGAATCATTTACCCCCAAATCGAACCCCTATTCGTCCATGTAAACGTTTACAATCATGGGGCTTTTGTTCCCCATGTCTAATCAAGCATATACATGTCTCTAATTACCCGGTTACGTTCGAATTGAAGATAGCCACAAAAAGGAACAGGTCGCGGTCGAGAAATGCGCAATCGCAGTGTAAATGTTGATGACAATCCAATTAACTTTGTAGGTAGCTTCGTGTGATGTCTTTGATGCAAAGCCCTTTGCCAATTTCAACATTTGAAGCTCGGAAGATGATGAACACGTTAGTTGCAGGTCACGGTGTTTATGGTGATTGAACTGAATGATTGTATGTGTTTTAGGTGCATTTGATAGTTGTAATCGATTAAGGACAGATATATAATCGTGTACATTGAATCAATTTGATTATTATTGAGTCATGAATATCGAATGGTTAGAATTTTAATGTCGAACGGTTACCGAGTTCGATCGACGACTTTAACTCGAATTAAATCTCATCAAATGTTCCAATCAGTTTCAGGGAGTAATTAGAATCGATTTGGCATACAAATTCAGAGGTTACAGGACGATTCGGGTGTCGTCGGGCTTTGTCGGAGCTGCTACCGGCAGCTCGCCGGAAACGCGGGGTGGCAATGGGAGGGGGTTTGGGTTTTTTAATTAATTACACACCAGGTCCCTGCAGTTTTGTTTTTTATTAGTTTATGCTCAAAACTTGCATTTAAAAGTTTTAAAAATAACAATTTAACCCCCTAACTTAGTTGTTTTAAGTTTTAGTTAATATAATTAACATTATTATTATTAGTGTTATTATTATTAATTTTTATTGTTGTTATTAGTATTGTTATTGTTATCATTATTATTTAATTGTTATTATTATATTCTATTTTGTTAATATTATTATTATTATTATTATATTATTATTATTATTGTTATTATTGTTTAAATAACTTAGAAACTTTAAATTAAATAAGGAATTATACATAAATAGCCCACCAAGTTACAAAATAGCATAAATAGGTCTTATAAGAATTAACAAAAATTAACTTTCAATTAACAAATAAAATACGAGATGTTACAGTCTCCTCAACTTAAAAGAATTTTGTCCTGAAATTAAAAGAAATGAAACTATACAAATAAGAACGGGTATTTCTTCTTCATGTGCTCCTCACGTTCCCAAGTAAATTCAGCGCCACGTTTATTTTCCCAACGAACCTTGACGATTGGGGTTGTTGTGGTTCTAGTCTTCCTCATTATGCGATCCATGATCTCAACAGGTTTCTCGACAAAATGCAATGACTCATCAATTTGGATGTCTTCCAACGGAACATGCAGACTTTCGTGAGCCAAGCACTTTCTCAAATTTGAGACATGAAATACAGGGTGAATGTGACATCCGTCACCTCAAGGTCCGTCGAACGACATAAATAACATAGAAATATTTTAATTATTCTTCCTTTTCTTCATGAACTCCTGCTTTAAGGAATCATGTCTGCTTATTTTCCTTTGTGCCTGTACTTCCTTCGAGAACGTGTGTTAAGCATAAAACTTTTATAAATTTCATCACCATTACCACCAAATATATCATTTTTTTTCTTTTATTTCGACCATTGTCATTAATAAAACCATTTTAGACTATCAAATGCCATTAAACACGCTTTTAACCTTAATATAACGAACATTTTAAGGTCGTAATCAACCGAAACAAATTTTGGGAAACTCGAGGGTTAAGTGCAGGGACTAAACTTGTAATTTTGCAAACTTGGGCTGGGTATATAAACCCCATTCCCAGCCATTCCTCACTCACTTCATCTTCTTCACCTCTTCACTCCCTACACACACATTTTCTTCATTCTAGCACCAAAATCTACCCGTGTGGTCTCGTTTTCGTCGTCTAGTCTTCATCTACAGCTTCATCTAATCATTTCTAGCAGGTAGACGACTTTGGTTGTCTCTTTTCTTGTCTTTTTACTGCTGTGATTTCTAGGGTTTCGGGTGCTCGGGTTCATCCGAGCACATGAGGTCGTGTGGGTGCGTGTGAGGTCGTTCTGCTTGTGTTTCATGTTTGTGTATGTTTGTTGAGTGTTTCTGGAAGTCCTCGTGGTATAAAACTCGCATCGCGATTCTGCAGTTCAGGCGACTGGGTCTGTCATGCGATTGAGTGAGTCGTGCGACTGAATCATGCGTCTAAGTCAATCGTGCGACTGAGTTGTGCGACTAGGCATGTCGTGCGACTGAGTCGTGCGACTGGGTGTTTGTATGCGATTGAGTCATGCGTGCGAATGAGTGTATACGATTGAGTCATGCGTATGAATGATTGTGTGCGATTGAGTCAGGTGACCGACTGAGTGTATGCGATTGTGCGTGTTTCGCACGACTAGAGTCCAATGGCACGAATGAAGGTTCAATCGCACGAAAGTAGCTAATTCGCACGATTGAGGGTTGATTCGTGCGCATGGAGGTTGGGTCGTGCGAATGTGTGTGTTGTGTGGTGCGACTGAGTCCAATCGCACGAATGAAGGTTCAATCGCATGAAAGTAGCTAATTCGCATGATTGAAGGTTGATTCGTACGAATGGAACGTGGGCCGAGCGTCTAGTCCTGTTGTGTGACTGATGTTAAGTGTGAATTTACCTTGAACGTTTGATGATGATAAGGCAACATCAGTAAAAGTGTCATTGCTTGACCCCAAAGATTAAAGTCAACACTATCAACATGCACATACTATTTCAATTGAAATAAACCTAACATTTTACAATTACCGACAACCCATTTGAAACTACAAATACTTAACAAGTGTCATCTTTCATAACAATAAGATCTTTACAAGGATGTCATAAGCAATGACGACTACTCGTAGTACTTGGATCTACATAAGATTTGATACGTGTGTCCGCTTGTGTGTGTGTGCCACCCACGACCGAACCGATACAACCCGAACCGACCAAGCATTACTATACGCTTTATACATGTCATTAACGCTTGACAATAACTGTCAATAGGTGTTTGACCGATCATTGCATTCAACCGTTGGAAATCTCTTACCACTTAACATGTGAGTTTCGTGGCCCCTTTTTATGCTTATACTATTTTACAAACATTTACAAACATGGGAGAAAAGTATGCTCGCCCGTTTTCTATGCTGTATGACATACATACAATTTTCATACAAGGAATCAACGTGATACTGTGTTGCAAGTACTTATCTGATACATGCTTGGGTCTGCTGTGTGGTTCTATCTTTGCAACTATTTATTCTAGTGTGGGAACCGACGGTTAGGTATTGGTAGTACTACTGGGTTGACACCCCCACCCTCGTGTTGGTATACTAGTTAGTACCAACAATAGCCAGGTATGGGCCTTGGGTGAATATATGCCGACAATTTCTTTGTGTACGTCGCTAGGGTTGGTTGCAAAGCTCATGTCATGTGATTTTACTTGTGTATATAACTGTATTCACGGTATTCCATATCATTTACTTTATACAGCATCACTTACACTTTTATTACTTAAACCTGCGAGCTCACCAACAATTTTGTTGACCATTTTGAGCATATCTTTTCAGGTGATCATGCTAGCTGAGGTTCTAGGTGTGCTGCCTTAGTGGAGACCCTAGGATGCATTTTTTTTGGGGCCGAACTTGTCTTTTTGAAAACAATTGTTGTAACTGTTTCAAACAACATTATACTTTGTAATTTGTTCCCGGGTTGTGGGAATTGCATACAATGTTATTACCTATATTTATCTTATATCATGTTTATGCTTATGGCTATGTTGTCGTGAATACTGACTAAACACGACACAAGTCCCCTTGTTGTCGGGTGTCGTCATGAAACGCATGTCATCACTATTATTATTGCATCTCTATCGCTTACCATGTGTTATTACGATTCCCGTCTCGTTGCAACCCCGTGTTTCCGCTCTTAGCGGGGGTGTGACAGTGAACTCCACTAAGGTCGGAAGGCAACTCCAGTTTATAAGCCACTTTCCCAATCCTTTTCAGGATTTTGAAAGGTCCTACAAATCTTGGAGCCAGTTTACCCTTCTTTCCAAAGCGAACAACACATTTCCATGGTGAAACCTTAAGAAGAACCATATCCCCAATTTGAAATTCCAATGGCTTACGTCGCTTGTCAGCATAGCTCTTTTGACGACTTCTCGCCATTTCAAGGTTCTTGCGGATAATAGAAACTTTATCGGCCATTTCTTGTATAAGTTCAGGACCGTGATGAAGTTTTCACCAATGTCAGTCCAGCAGATCGGTGAACGACATTTACGACCATAAAGTGCTTCAAACGGTGCCATCTTGATACTCGAGTG
>CM046452.1:96860810-97165810 GCA_025506515.1 Flaveria trinervia | reverse complement strand
CAAAACTTTTAAACTGAAGTGTCTGGTCTCACTAGTTGCTTTATATTTTTTTAATTTTAATTGAATATTTTTTTGATTAAATTTGTTTTAATTAGACAATTAGGGTAGGCGTGTGCATGGTCGGTTTTGTTTGGTTTTGGCTTAAACCCGAAACCAAAAGCCAATATTTCAGTTTCTAGGTTTTAAAACGATCCGGTTTCAGTTTTTTTCGGTTTTAACTTTGGTTTCGGTTCGGTTTTGAGTTTTTTTTTGTTTCATCATTTGTGCTTTAAGTTTTAGAAATTTTTTTTGTTTTAAAGTAATAAATTAAAGCCAAAAACTTTGGCCTTACATTATTTTGTTGATCTCTAGATATAATCTATATATTTTTATAATTTAGTTGACATTAAAATTAAATACATTTCATAAAATATAAAAACAATATATTCAATAAAACATTTTAATCTATCAATTCAAATAAACAAAAATTAAATATTATTTTGAAACCTAAGTATTTAATATCTTTTAAATAACACAAGTTAAATAAGTAACTAACAGACTAATAATTTTTATAAGTATATGATTACACCTCTAAATTTACAAGTTTGATTATATGGTTTCGGTTTGGTTTTTTAGGTTTTTGTTACAAGCAAAACCAAAATTGAACCGAAAAATTCGGTTTATAAAAACATCATCATAACCAAACCGTCGGTTTTCTAACGGTTTCGGTTTTATCGATTGGTTGCGTCGGTTATTTTGGTTAGGGTTAAGTTATTTTGGTTTTTTGCTCACCTCTAAATTAAGGTGTTAAAAAGACTAAAATACACTTATATTTAATGGAAAACTTAACGAAGTTAATGGAGTGAATGGAAATGACAACATTTGGTAAACTATAGTGACTGAAATAACAAAAAAAAGTTTTTGAATTGAAATGATAAATTTAACAAAACGTCAGGGATGAAAATAACATTTTACTTTTTTTGTTAACTTAAACATGCCTAGCATTTATAAAGGAAATGTTGTCTAATGATATTTAATGTATTAAAAATATTAAAGTGATGTTTCTTTAGTGTTCAAACGTGTTATGAATAGATAATATATATTAGAAAGTAAACTAATTTAAATATAAATATTGTAGAAGTTACTGTTGGTTATATTTATAAAAAGTTAACTATATAGGGTATTTAAACTCAAAGAGATGCATATCTCACACTATGTGGCGTGACAATTCGTTATTTTTCAGATAAAAGAGCACGAATTGGAACACTAAAAAAGTAAAGAAAATAAAATCAAAGATCAAATGCATATGGACACAAGGTTCACCAAGTGCCCTTTACCACTAGGACGACCACTAGCCCGTACGTAAACCCTTTATGCAAACGTGATAGTTTGAAAACAACAACGTTGTGGTCCACATACGATCAGCGACCAAATCACCACAAATTACAATTCATCGACCTTTGTGATTTATATATAGTTAATAGGTACACAATACCTATTGATGTAGTGAAATTGATACTGATAAGTATAATTTATAAAAATGATTAAGGTAGAAGAAGAATATGTTAAAATTTTATTATGTTTAATATTTTTTTAAGTTGGTGTTGACAAAATACATCTAAAAGGCAGAGAAATTGCATAATGGTATGGTTTGATATAATTACAAGTTTAGTTTTCAAACTTAACAATTGCAAAGTTAATTTAAATATTTGTGTAATCATTTCAAGTTTATCCCTAAATTTTAAAAATTATAAATGAATTCAGACTTTTATGTGGATAGTGCACTTTGAGTACTAAAATTTAAATTTTAAAAGTGATTCAAACTTTATAAAATACATAAAAACTAAAAGAATATAATGTCACGTACAAAAATTACAACGAGAACATAAAATATTAGACTAATTTTACCATTTTAAAGTTTGAAGACTTGATATACAATCAAATTAAACTATATGAATTATTTATGTAAATTTCCGTGCAAGTTGAAAGCAAAAAGAATTGCTTTAAGAAGAAAAAAATAAAAGGTTTATTATAAATACACCTAAGGTGATATCTGAACGCTCTCAATACGGTCCATAAAAACTTTCACGGGCCGTATTAGCCTGTAGATATCAAATCAGTCGATTCATGATTTTTTACGAGCCGTATTGTCCATTACGGCCCGTAATTTCATATTTTTTACGGACCGTAATTTCATATTTTTTACGGCCCGTATTATCGATTACAGCCCGTAACAACAGAGTCATAATGAGCCTTATGATCATAAGTAAAATACTAATTTTTTTATTTTTTGATATTTTTAATATTTTTTATTCATTTATGATTTATAATTAATAATATTTGTTGGGATTATTTTTCATTTTTATAAAACACTTACTTATAAGTTATATAAATAAATGTTTTAGTTGGAGCATTCACATTCCATTCTTTAGAATTTGTGAGTGTAGTCTTTAATTATATGAAATATTTATAAGTAAATTACAAAAAAATATTAGTAATTTGTGTTATTACAACATTATTCTTCGTCTCTCTCTCTATCATATATATATATATAAAGAGAGAGAGAGAGAGAGACGAAGAATAATGTTGTAATAACACAAATTACTAATGTTTTTTTTAATTTACTTACAAACATTTCATATATTGAGATATTTTATTCTTCTTTATATGAATATATTATAAATACATATATTGGTTATTGATATATTTTTTTTACACACACACACACATATATATATATATATGTATGTATGTATAAAGAGAGAGATAGACGAAGAATAATGTTGTATTTATAACCAATATATGTATTTATAATATATTCATATAAAGAAGAATAAAATATCTTAATAACCAATATTAACATGTTATATTTTAAAATTAATCAGACGATAAAAATAAGGTTTGAATTATACAAACATTTATTTATATTATTGATATACCCTATTGTCTCTATCGCTCTCTATTTTTATATGTATGTATAGAAAGATATAAAATAAATTAGGTGTATCAATAACATATCCTATATTAATTCTAACTTTAATTTTTTACTTTTATATATACCTTTAAAGTAAATTCAAATTCTCTATCTTTATTTTTTTTGCTCTTATAAAATACTTATTTACAAATTTTATATATTAATTTATATTAAACTAAAAAAGTACTATAACCTAACTAATTTTAAAATATTAAATAAATTTATTGAAAAATTTTTTTAAGAAAAAAGTAAAAGAATAGAAATTTTATTTACGGTCATAAGTCTTGTTACGGTCCCATAAATTAAAGTCATTACGGGCCGTAACGATTAATACGGACCGTAACATTTTATAAAGTCATGATTTGATGTTTTGCAAACCAATATGGCTTGTAAAAATATTTACGGGCCGTAAAAAATTTAAAAGGATGTCTGCATAACATCGATTTTTGTGTTTGTATATCGGAGGTCAAAAATAATTCTAAAAGTAAAACCTGAGCACCCATCAAACGAAAGAGTCGCAAGTCACACACCGTATTTCTCACGCTGAGGCGGCCTACGGGAGTCAAGAGGCTGCAAGTCTTTCACAGCCCACAATTCTACACACAGCAGATTCCATCGAAACCGTGAATCATGTCCGGCGGAATAGCTCGGGGTCGTCTCACCGAAGAACGGAAAGCATGGCGAAAGAATCATCCACATGTTCGTCATATTCCAAACCCTAATCTCCCCTTCTCTTACGATTCACACACTCTAACTATTGATTTGATCTGCTTCATTAGGGGTTTGTTGCGAGGCCTGAATCTCTCACCGATGGTACCGTTAATTTGATGGTTTGGCAGTGTACTATCCCCGGTAAGGCTGGGGTAAGTTTCCACCATCTCTCGGTTCTACTAGTTGGTTTTGTTTTAGGGTATAATAGGATGAGATTATCTGTAATTACATAGCTTATAATACGAGAACCCATTGGCTTAGAGTTCCTTTTTAAGATTGTGTTTTGTTGCCAGTTTGCCATGACAATTAGACGTTGTGCCTCTAAATATTTGTTTTCGTTGAGAATTTGTATTTTTTTTGGGCTTACTGTTATGTGATGGAAACTGAGATATAAGTAACGTGTTTTGCACAATATATGTGATCATAGTTACTGAAATTTGGGTTATAGAGTAAGTGGAGGCTTCACTGCAAAATAACCCTGGCAATCTTAACCCATAGTAGTGAAAATGGGTTAGCTTGGGTAAAGAATTTCTTTTTTTTGGGTTAGAATGGATAGTTTCTATGGGTTAGAATGGGTTGTGAGAAAACCTTAGTGAGTTTAGAATGGGTTGGAATGGCTAAGAACAAGTTCTCAAGTGGGTAAGAACGGACAATTGTTTGTCTACAAGAACAAATGAGACAGTTGACCACCACCTTCAACCGACCACTGGGCATCGATGTTGCACCTCCATTGTTGACGGACCACCACCTACCATCCATTGCACCACCCCTAACCAACGCTGCCTCCAGCACTGCCAAGCATTGTCGCTGCAACCACCACCAACTATCCACCACAACCACCATCGACTGTCGCCGCCGCCACAACCACCACCAAGCAACGCCACAGTAAACCACCACCTCCGCCACAACAACTACCAACCACTGCCGCTACAACCACCGCCAACTGATGCCAACCTAACTACCAACCATAGGGCATGCCTTCGATTTTGTTGCAAAATTTTACAAAATTTTCTTTGGTAGCCTTCATAATTTGTCAATCACCACCGTATTTGAATTAACGTGTAGTTTAATAGTGTGATACAACTGTGTTGTTTTAAAACATAGATTAAAGAAATAAATTAACTAAAACAAAATAATAAATATTTTAAAATTTTGTTTACTATTAATTTTATTTTATGTTAATGTTCAGAATCTTCATATTATCGTTCTCAACGTGGTGGTCGTCGTCTTCCATCTCCAACAGATCGGATGACAATAGGTGATCATTGTAACCGATTTTGAACCAAGGATCCTTGATGATTTCATTGATGATGGTGACTATTTGAGGGTTCGTGTCTAGAAGTTGTGATAGGAATTGGTATCGGGACCATAAACTTTTGTCGGAGGGTTGTCGTTGTATCTGTTATGTTAGTTGTTTTGATCAGGCACGAAACTTTACTTAACCCTATCTTTAAAACAAATTTATCGGTGGATTCTTCAAAGTGAAAATATCATGTTCTTTTTTGTAACAATTTTGACCCATTTTGACCCGAACCCATCCTGACCCATGCCCATTATAACCTTAGTTTTAATCAACCCATCTTGACCTCAACCCATATGGATCCAAACCCATCTTCACCCGACAACCAACCCAATCCAACCCGCCCACTTTGCCACCTCTACTGCAAAACCATATGGAACATTCATTTATTTGTGTATTTACTTAAGGTTATAACTTGTCTACTAAAATGCATTGTGGTTATGTGATGTATTTGAATTAACGTGTAGTTATGTGATGTATTTGAATTAACGTGTAATTATGTGATGTATTTGAATTAACGTGTAGTTTTGTGATGTATTTGATTTAACGTGTAGTTATGTGATTTATTTGAATTGACGTGTAGTTATGTGATGTATTTGAATTGATGTGTAGTTATGTGATGTATTTGAATTGACGTGTAGTTATGTGATGTATTTGAATTGATGTGTAGTTATGTGATGTATTTGAATTGACGTGTAGTTATGTGATGTATTTGAATTGACGTGTAGTTATGTGATGTATTTGAATTAACGTGTGCATATGTGCAGATAAATTATGTGTATTCATATTTTTTGAATCTACGTACATGTAAGTTGACTATAATTATTTTATCCTCACATATTGTTACCTTGGTGCTTGAGACAATTAGGAAAATGCTTCTCGGCCTTGAGACGGTGCATGATATAAAGGCCAATATGTAAAAAGATGAGACAAATGCACATCTGGCCCTGGGTCAATATTGGTTAACAATGGGGTCTGTAGGAAACTGATACATAGAAACAACAAAAGTGATGAAAAGATTATAAATGGTTTAGATGATTAAAAAGGCCAATATGTAAAAGGATGAGAGAAATGTAGCTTTTGGTTGTACATAGGCAATGCCTCTCTCACACCTTGGCTTTTGGTGCCTAAACGCCTTGGAACGCATGACGCTTCTAAAACTAAGATTGTTATGATGAAGCGAGATAAGAGAGAAAATAAGGAAATTAAATAATTTGACAAATTGTTTAATGTTTATAATTCTACTCTTTTCATATCATTCTTAATAATAATGTATTGTGTTTGAATTGTTTCTCATGGTTCTAGTTTTGTTTATGGTTTTGTATTGAAGCCTCTGTATTAACTCTCAGACAGCATATATGACTAGGTGTAGATTAAGAAAGGTTATTTCCCGTCATTTTCCTAAACCGGATATTAGCTACATGATAGTTTGGGGCAGGACAAGGACAGTTTATTTTTGGATTCTTTTAAGGTTTCAGAGGGTGCAGTGTCTTATGACTTGTTCCTGTGAAAAGTTAAGCTGATGATTGTGTTAAATGGTGGTTTACTTACATTCTCAGTAACCCGTGTCTAAAAGGTACTGGGCAGGGTTGAGTTGACAAGTGTCCTTCCCACAATTATGAGAACAACATTAGTTGAAATCTTTTTAATTTTTAATATCTTAATCTGATGATTAGTTTCTTATTGAAATAGCAGAGAATGAGCAACTCCCAGGTGAATAATTTTTAACCAAGATGTTTGGGAGTATGGTCTGTAACTGTAACTGTGAAACCATAATAATAGTATCAGTTGGAAAAACTTTAGGTGGCTTGATGTTTGTTGAAATATAATTAACTTGTATGTTCTGTTGGTTTCTGTGATATCATTTAGTAAGTTCTTGCATTTTACCAAGACCATTGTGGATTGACTATATTTATCTTATTCCATGGCTACTATATGCGGCCATTGCAGACTGATTGGGAGGGTGGTTATTATCCCCTCACTCTCAATTTCACTGAAGATTATCCAAGCAAGCCACCAAAGTGCAAATTCCCCCAAGGGTTCTTCCATCCCAATGTTTACCCATCTGGAACCGTTTGTCTATCAATCCTCAATGAAGACAGTGTACGCGCTTATTACTTATTAAGACATAAAGTTCTTGTGAAGATCTATTAGTAATATTTGATGCATATCTTTTATTTGTAGGGTTGGAGACCAGCAATAACAGTCAAACAGATTCTAGTGGGCATCCAGGATTTGCTGGACACCCCTAACCCTGCTGATCCTGCTCAAACTGAGGGATATCACCTCTTTATTCAGGTAATCATGCTCTAATTATGTAAATTTGTATCAGCTGTTTATCGTTAAATCATTATCTGATAAATAATGTGTTATGCAGGATACTGCAGAGTACAAGAAAAGAGTCCGCCAGCAAGCAAAGTTATATCCCCCTCTTGTCTAGTTTCATGTAGATTTGACATGTTGATGAATATTTTATGGTTTAGCGATTGGTTCGGTTTCTGTTGATTGTTATATGAATATTTTATGGTTTAACATGTTGATGAATATTTTATGGTTTAGCAGGTTTGTTTCTGATGAACATGTTTCATGGGTTCCCAGGTTGATATTTATTTGTTTTATGGATGGATTTACAAAACAATATTTGGATCTGTTGCGGTATCGTTAGCTTGAGTTTCATTTGGACTCTCCAGGATATTATAGATATCTGATGGTGCATAATCAGAAGAACTCGTTCTTTTGTAGAATATTTGACTAATTTTGAGTTGATGGTATGACATGCCTTTCAATTAAATTATTGTGGTTTTATATTCTCAAGTGATGATATTTAGAGTAGAGTAGGTATAGATTAAAAAATGTACGTTTGTGCGTTAAAAAAAAGTTGGGTTTATACAGATGTAATTGACACTAAGGGGTCGTTTGACAACATTTGAATCAGTCTTTTAATGATTCAGATGTTTGGATGATTCAACATTTAATGGTTCAGACTGTTTGTTTCGTAAGCAAATGTTTGAATGGTTCAGACATTTGTTTTTAAATGGTTAAGTATTATACGAATACTGAATTGTTAATAGGTATAATGTTAAATAGTTAAGACTTTTTATCTGAATTTGTTAGATATTTTTTTTGAATAATTAAGCGATATAATAGCTATTAATTGTTTAACATTTAATGATTTAGACTTTTTAGTAATTCAACATTTAATCATTTAAAAATTATCAAACAAACTCTAAATGAATTTCGATGTATTTTCTTTTAAGGTCTATGAGACTATGACATCTCCCTCATTATAGTCTTGGAATCAATCTGAATGCATCCTTGTTTGTCTCGTGGAAGCCATTGCCTTATGGAGCTAATGGTACTCCGAGAAAGAAAAGCAGCTTCATGCCTAAAACCGATCAAAACATTTATTAGGGTATAAATGACCTAAGCTTTACTAAGTTTGAATTCTGCCCGTTCAGCTAAAGGGTCGGCTTGTTTTGAGATTTATATATGTTGAAATTTGAAATCTCAAACTCTAACCTGTGACTATAGTTATAAGCTGAAGATTCAATCGGTATCGGGCTCAATTTTTTGTCACTTATTGATTATATTTTATCTAGATAGGTATGTGTATGGTTATAGTATATGGAAAATTTTAGCACGATAGTTATCAAGTTTCTTAAATGTTTCATTAAAGTCAATTTACATCTTTTTTTTCTATAAAAACTCAACTTTGGTTATGAGTTCCAATTATATGTAATATTTTTTATAAATAAATTAAAAGGTTTTAAAATTTTGATATCGAATGAAACATATACGAATTTTGGATACTAATAAATGAATAAAATTATTAATATGAATTTGGAGGTAATGGGGAAGAACACAAATCCATAACTTCATAAGAAATTTTAAAATTATTAAATTTACGTTAATAATTACAAGAAAATAACCAAAATTCATATATGTTTCATCTGTTCAACTTATTTTTTTTCATTAGCATTTATAAATATATTATATAAGATTGAAACACTTAGTGAAAATTAAGTGACTTAAAGAAACAAAAAAACTTTAAGTGATTTTAATAAAACACATGAAACTTGATTTTTATTTTGTAAAGTTAACTTTAAATATATTCATCATGCGTATCAACATTGGATGTGAGAGTGAGATTATATTCCTTTTAATAATCCATACTTAAACTAATACAAATGTACATTGGTTCACACTACGATACTATTGCTTAGTTATGCTTTTTAGGTTTATATCAAACTTTGGCCGAAAGTTTTCGGCTTAATTTAATAAGTTCATTGGATACTCTATGAAACGTCATATTTGGCAGGATAAAACAACAATCATGACAAAAAAAGTCAACACGAAAGGTACATTGATTCTTCACCTAATATTTTGACTTCTACCCCTTACATCAAATGTCAACTCTCATTGTTAAATATAATTCTGCCTATTTCGTGGTTCAAATAGAGGTAATACAGACGTCATAATCATGTAGCCTCTCCCCTAACTGTTTTTAGAACACTTATGCATATTAGATCATAATTGTAATTAGTATTATGTAGCAGATGAGTGTGGAATATAACTCTCTTATTGTAACACTCATGCTCATATGCATATATATTAGAGTAGTATACCAATTGGCAATTTTATGTAAACAAGAAATTGGGATTTTTATACCTATGCGAAAGGTGATAAATACCCCTTTTACTTCAAGAAAGCCAAATGTTAAAGATACCAAACCGACATTCAAGATGCTCAATATTCGGACTTGTAAAACCGAAAATTTAAACCTCGACCGGAGTTGAATTCCGATTTCAGTTTAAAGTTTCGCCGGATGGGGTTAGGAACCAAGTTAAATCTATATTTCAATTCTCGAATTGAATTCAAATTTTTGTTATTTGAATCATATTTTGATTGAGATTTGGAAATTCAAACTGAAATGATATTGGGATGCATTCTATTGCGAACAAGAATTCGGTTAAAAACTGCAAAATAATTTACAATCACTTAGTTTTTCTATAAACTTAAATGTTCTTCTAAAACTTAAATGCTTTTTTTAGTTTAAAGAAATTTAAGTCACTTTAATAGAAAAGAAATATGAAAATAAGGTTATTATTTGATTATTTTCATGATGAGAGAAACATAACACCTTTTTTTTCTCCAAACTGACTTAGGGGCTGTTTCACAGTCTCTTAATCAACTTTTTAATGGTTCGGATGTCTGAATGGTTCAATATTTAATGGTTCAGACTGTTTGTTTCACGAGCATATGTCTGAATGGTTAAGAGATTTACCTCTGAATTATTAAGCATCATACTAATGCTGAATGATTAAAAGTCTAATGCTGAATGGTTAAGACATATTATCTAAATTGGTTAGACATTTGTTTTTGAATAGTTAAATTATATACTAGCTCTTAATGGTTCAGATATCTTAATGATTCAGCACTTAATGATTCAGACCTTTTTATTGGTTCAGCACTTAATCATTCAAAAATTGTCAAACAGCCTTTTAGGCATGCAAAATTATTTGTGTTAGTGAGATTTTAGGTAAGATCAAAAAATATCATATACACAGCATTCAGTAAAGTAAGATATAAGATTTAAAATCGGTCTTCTAAGAATAAAACATCAATAAGAAGCTAGTCAACTTTCAATTTAGTTATCGTCGGAAAAAAATGGAAAACGTGTGCAACCATCGTGGTTTGGGTGGCGACGATCTACGATGAAGTCAATCGGGGAGTGATTGATGGACGGTGGTGGTGTCGTTGAGTGGTGAGAAGGTGATGACCGATGAGAATATATTAATTAAAAAATAACAGTTTCGATTATTATACCATCATATAAAATGACTAATTCTTTAACTTTTTCTCAATTTCTTTTAAACTGCACTTATACTTTTATTTTAGAGTTAAGTATGATTTTCATCCTTTAGGTTTCATAGAAATAACTATTTGAGTTCAAAAAATTTAAATTTTATCATTTACATCCGAATGTATCACAAAAATTATCATTAGAATCAATTTAACTACTTCTAATTAACACCGTTTACGTTTTCCATTAAGCTGCTTACATTAATGAAAATTTTGTCAAAATGTTTACAAAATAAAAAATCCACTATACATGAGGGGTTTTATGTGTTCAGACATGTTTGCTAATCACAATTGAGATTTGAATTCACCTATTAGATAAACTAATATATAGTGATAACCATCTAAAAAACTTTATAAAATACGCTTCACAAAAAGTATATATAAATAAACCAGCTCACGCATTTAACGAAACTTAAGAGCTGCAATTACCAAAAGAGATTGAACGCATAAAACTTTTCGCGTGGATTTGTTTTTTATTTTGTGATCGTTTTGACTAAAAAACCAAGCTGTGTGAAAAGTTGTATGTATTTAGTCTATTTTGGTAACTGCGGTTACGATTTGACTCTATGATAGTCATTTGTTGTTTTATCTTGTTAATATATTTTAATTTAGTAGCATGTTACTTTGTCTATATTGTTAAATTATAAATTTCTTTGGTTTAAAGTTTACTTATGATTACGATTATTGATATTTTATGATTATTATTCATGGACTGCTAATTTTTATATTGTTTATTGTTTTTTTGTTTTTTTGATGATTTATTTTTTATGGTTATAATTCAAATGGTTTGTGTTATATGACTTGTTTGTTTATTATAATATTTTTGTGGCGTATTTTTTATAAAGTTTGAGATGAATCACTTTAGGTGGTTATCATTATATTTTATTATATCTAATAGGTGGATTCAAATTGCAATTATTATCACCAAACGAGACCGAAAGTATAAAACCCCCCATGTAGAATTGATTTTTTAATCTTTTATTTGTTTTGACAAAAATATTCCTAATTAGAGGTGGCCAAAAAAACCGATTCGGTAACCAGTTTGGCTGGAAAACCCGAAACAGGTTTGAGGCCCAAACCGGTTGAAACCCGACCCACTCCACTGGTTCATCCCTGGTTTTTCATTTTCCCAATTGAAACCCGGTTTTTGAACCAACCCGGTTTCCAACCCGATCCTCAAACCGATTTTAAACCCAGTTTTCAACCCGGTTATTGTTGGGTAATGGCTATATAGCCGTTTGAGCCTTTTTTGACCGTTTTTATGTTTTTTTACCATTATACGCCCACTAGGTTAGTATATATATGTATTTGATGTTTTGGTTAAATCACAACAACTTATAACACTCTCTACTCTCAAACATCTCAAAAACGCTCTCACAAAGTCACAAATACTTTTGTTTTAAACGCACTCATTAAAAATCTCTCAAATAGCTTCATCAACATCAAGTGCTCAATCATCCGTTAGTTGTGATGCTTTTTCAAACAACGTGGTGGTAGCAATCCTTCCTACGAATAGAAACCGCGAAATATGGTGCAATTTTGATTTATGTCAAATGGCTATCGATCCAAACAAGGCTCGTTGCAAGTATTGTCATAAGTTTTTCAAATCAGATGCAAACACAACGTTGAAAAAACCATATTTCAAATAAATATTATAAAGTGTTAAAAGGTGAACTTTCTCAAGGTCAAGTTTTGATGACAAACGAATGAAATATTTGGACTGATAATGATGATGCGGCTCGGGAGCAAATGACGCATTTTGTAATTCAAGAAAGCTTGTCATTCAAACATTTCGATAACGAACGCTTGACTTGACTCATTCAACAAACTCTCTAACCATGTTACACCAATGTAAGTCGTGCTACTCTTCGAATAGATTGTTTAAAAATGTGGAAAAAAACTAAAAATGAATTAATATCTTATTATAAAAATTTATAAAACGGTGTTTACTTAACTAGTGATATTTGGTATACACCTCACGGTTCACCGGAATTGTACATTTGTGTCATCGCCCATTGGGTTGAACCCGATTCGTGGCAAATGATGAAACATATGATTGCGTTTAATTGTTTGATTATCCTCACACCAGCCAAAATATTTTTTTATCTTATGGATAAAGTTATTCAAACGTATAAATTAAAAAACAAAATATTTTTTATATCTTTTGATAACATGTCAAATAACACTATTGTGATAGATCACTTGAAATTAAAATATAAACCAATTTGTGAGGGTGTGTTTTTTCATAGCCGATGTGTTGCGCACATTATAAACTTAGTCGTTCAAGACGGTTTAAAAACAATTGAAATAGTGAAATATTATTTTAAAAGAATGTTACGTGACATTTTTAGCAATAACCAAATATGTACTAGATATCGCAAGTTTTGTAAAGATACAAATACCAAATGTTTAGGCCCGAATTGGGACGTACTAACACGATAGAATTCCACTTGTAACATGTTAAAAAAAGGTTATTGACAAAAAAAAGTTTAATAGCCTTTTATATTAGTTTGGTAAGTCGGGGAAATGCAAATTCTTACCATCTATCGGGTTGGACCATTATAAAAAAGTAACAAAAATGATTCAAAATTTTAAAAACGCAACTACGTGTCTTTCCAGAGTTTATTACCCAGCGAATCCGTTAGTACTTCACCAAATTTATTTAATGACTTCAAAATTAAATAAAATTTCGTATAGGGGTAGACCTTATTCCGATATGATACCCCCAATGAAAGAAAAAAGTTATAAAGTATTTTAAAGAAATGTCCCCAGTTATTACATGTGCCACTGCTTTAAACCCTTGTTTAAATTTGTCGGGGGTTGAAACTTTACTTGATAAAATTACTTTAAATTTGGATTTAGAAGTTGATAACCCAATGTATAGTAAAACTTTAAAAGCTACTTTTAATAAACAATTAGACGTATGATGTTTATTTATTAAAATACGGAGAAACATCACAAATCCATGAGGCTTTAAGACATGAAACAAATGATCCAATATTGATTTATGTAATACTTTAAGGGATAAATGTAACAAACGTCAACGCGGTAACACTCCTAGTAGTAAACTCGGGATGTATGGTTTTACATTTCACATGTATAGTTTAACGTTTTTACGTCTACTTTCCTTTTGCTTTTATTTGTTCATATTTATTTTCTTTTTAATACGAGTTATACGTCTCCGCCGCAACGCGGGAACTTAATACTAGTTTTATATATTTCTCCACAAACACTACTTATAAAGTGAAATCTTTCTCAACATGTTTATCTTGTTGTTTTTATATGGGTTATGTTTATATACTTGGGACATAATTACAAACTAGTATTGTGTCCTTTCACATTGCTGTGGGGGTAATTCCATGCCAAGTAGCATCAATGTTATCACAGTCAACAACCACCAACACTAAAATACTCGCATTAGAAAAATAAAAAGAAAAAAAATTAAAACCGAACGTAAAGAAGACGTAAAAATGTTAAACTACGCACATGAAACATAAAACATTAAAAATAATAACTAAGTCGATCTCGGACTTACGCGTAGCGACATGGCCATTAAACATAAAAAATATGTGTAAAAACGTTGAATCATACGTGTATGTTACGACGTATTAATTCGTAAAATAGACTGAAATATAAAACAAAAAAATTGTAAAAGATGAAAAGTATCGAGGGACCAAAGTTGAAAATAAAAAAATATAGAGTTAAATCATAATATATATAATAATATTAGGATAAAAAATACAAATAAACCAAAGATAAAAAACCAAAAATGAATACAAATCACTAAAGCTAAAGGTATAGCTCATGATACGTAAGAAAAGATAAGAAAGTTAGCGATTACTAATATATATAATATAGAACTATGAGATTTATAGTAAGCAATTATGCATATATGTGGGTGATAAAGTGGTTATAAAATTGTTTTTATATTTCACTAGGTTAGTATCCCATGTATTACACGGGTTAAATAAATAAAACAATAAATAATTAGTAATAAAAATTTACGAATTATAAAACCATGTTTGAAAATAAAATATGATTATAATTGCATATGAATAGCTATTTCAAGTAAATAAACAGTAAATATATTATAGATAGATAGATGTATACATAAAATGAATAGTCTACAAACTCATTTATTAAACAAATTATAGTTAGTAATAAACACGAAAAATTACAGTACGATATATTATATAAGTTATATATAAAATTATATATACGTAATTGTTCAATAGATAAAACAATTATACTATTTTTAACTTTCTTCTCTATATAGTTTCGTTTTTAAATATTTGTTTTAAGATTTTATTATTAAAAATTATTGTTTATAAAAATCTTGTTTATTAAAAACTCAAGTTTTTAATTATTTTGGCTGTTTTAATAAAAGTACTTTGTAGAAAATTCCATATTTTTTATAAATATTTAAAAAAGACTAATTTAAAATATTTTGTTTCAAAATATTTAATGTTTTAGAAAATATATGAATTTTAATTTTCTCGATAAAATTTATTTTTAAAAACATAGTTTGATTTTAAAAAAATGTAGATGAGAGAGAAAAAATATCAATTAACCAAATTAATTTTTATAAAAAGAGAAAAATTGTTTGAGTGTTTAAATTACTTTAATATCTTTTTAGAAGGAAAATAAAATGAGAATGTTTAGAAGAATGACAAATGTCAAAAATATGGTTTAATAAGATAAAAAATAACAAAAAAACATATTTTATTAGTATATATAGATATAGATTTGAAGCAACATAAAAATACACATAAAATCTTGACATGTATAACTTATCAAAAAGTTTTGATTTTATGTGTATTTTTATGTCGTTTTACTACTATTTCCACCCGTAACAACTATAACTAAATTAATTTAACTTTAGACAACAAAAAATTACAACTCATATCCCATAGATACGTCGTAGCTACAACTAATTATATTAATTGAGCAGGCCTTTACTATGAGATGTACAAAAATATTATTAGAATATGTAATAAATATGTCGGAAGCAATACTTGCATTTTTTGAGACAAACAATGTTTTACGTAATTTTATGTCTTACACAAGTAAAAGAACACAAGTCGTTGATTATATTGTAGATAAGAAAAGACCTTTAACTGTAGTCAAATTTATACATTGAAACTTCAATTGCCCAAACTTAGGGCACTTTGTTTTGATGAACTTTTTTTAACGTAAAACAATAAAAATAAATAATATATAATATGATATGGCACCTTAAAGTGTAGTCAAAATTTTATTTTTTAAAGGTTGATACGTATGTGTTGTATTTATTTTAAGCAAATTATGGTTTTAGTTATCATTTGTACTAACAAAATCTAGAGGTGAGAATTTAGAAGATTTATTATACTACTACACAATTATAAAGATCGGTGAGAATTTTTATTTTTTTTATTCTATGTCAATAGTTGTCATATAAAATTTCTTTTAAGTTTTGTATAATATCTTACTTATTGGTTTAGTGGTTTAGTCTATCTTCTTTTAAACATAAGACTTGGGTTTATTTTTAGGAGGTTTTTATTTTCTTTTATTTATTCATTTTTATCAGATACAATTCTTTGCAAATTTAAAATATAACTTGGGTCTTAACCCAATTGAGTCGGGTCAAATATAAAATGTTTTAATTCTTAACTTTATATATGGTGTAAGACTCTCTATATTTAACATACATCTATGTTTCGACGTAAGTTGTTTTACAAAAACACGTTGAGTAGTAAAAAATATAATACGTTTTCATTTATTCTACGTTTTGATGTAAATTTAGTTTGAAAACGAGTCGGAATAATTGTTAGTCTATGTTTCAACATAAATTTGTTTGGAAAAAATCGGTTCAGATACACGCTTTCATTCAACGGTACAAATTTGAGTTGTTGTACGTATTGACATAAATTTAGTTCGAAAACGACTTGGATATATCGTGGTTTAAATTTTATCACGATGGATACGATAATGCGGTAACTCTCAACTGATAAAAAATCTAGTTAGAATCATTTTCCAAGTTGATTTGATAGGCGATAATATTAATGCTGTTTTATTTTTCAAAATATAGAACAATGGGATTAGGTATTTATTGCATGAAATCAATTGGGCCAAAACTTTTTCGTAAACTGGTTTAGAAAACTGCTGTATTCAAGGAACTAAATTGGCATGCTAGAGTTGTTTATATATTCGGTTTGAAATCATGAAATTGATTGTCGTTTTGTTTCGCAGTTTGTCTTTTGAAATTATGTTGATACGAGTTTCGGAATATTCAAACCTTATCAAATGGTAGATTTTACGTTTTATGCTTGAATGATAGGATTTACGGCATCAAAATGAGACTGTAATTTGGGCCATGAAATCTATTATACTTTACTTGAATTTATAACTGTTTTAAGTTAACACTGTTGATTATATCATATGCTTTTTCCATTATATAGGTCCAGAACATTGAAACCGTGAAACCGTGAACTTTGATTCAGATTTTTTTTAACCTCTTGGTTTACGATATAGAAAACCGTTACTAGTGGTATGATTCACACTTTGACCTGTAAATCGAGATCAATTGGTGAACACTCTTATGCTATGTTCCTGAGTCTAGTTTAAGGAGAGAAATAAAAAAAAAAGTGAAAAATAATTGTATTCCTAAGTTATTTTTAAAAGAAAAAAAATTTATTTCATAAGTTTTTTAAAGGAAGAACATTGAAAAAATGAAAGGAAGAATTTCCTTTTCTATCTTACCTTAAAAATGAAAGGAATAAAAAGAAAAAAAATAAAACATATAAAATTCTTACTTTCTTTTTATTTACTTGGAACTCTGTAACATGAAAATTAAAAATGTCTTTTTCTTAATTTTCTTTCTCTTCATTTCTTTTCTCCCGTAAATTTCTTTTCACTTCTTTTCATTTATTAAACTCAGAAATGCAGCGTTAGTATTGTATGGTTAATTTTATTTGGATTTATCAAAATGTTTGTCATCATTAAAAAGAAAATATTGTTTCAGAATACTGAAAACAAAATCTAGAATCATACATAACCGGATTTGATCGAGTCTTGATTCTTATTATCTTCAAAATCTTATAATCTATTTAAAAATTGTCATTGTATGTAGTAATGGTCAATATTACCCCTGGGGAATGACAAAGACAACATGGGAAAGAACAAAACATTAGATGCTAATTTATGGTTATTGCAAAGTTTAATTAAGTGCGGTCACAAACTGGTATCTTTCCATCCACCGACCATCGACCGACCTTCCCTTAACTTTAGTTCTTATAATTATATTATAATAAACATTAAAAAAACTAACTACAAAGTAATACCAAGTCTTTGATTGGCCCCAAATGAGTTGTTATACGTCAAGTGTTAAATTATTACTTCAAAATGGGTCCGGAATTAGGTTTTTAATACGTATATTACACTATGTACAACATACGGAGTTGTAACTTAGTAACAAGGATCGACTTACTTATATTCAAACCAACTAAATAACATATAGACGAAAACGTCTCAACGAGCAGATGTCTAGACAAAGGCCATAAGGCGGTTTGCCCGACTTTTAAGTCCAAATTTCTTCTTCTTAAGCTCTTAGATTAAATTTCAAGATTTCGCATTAAGTTTTCATGATTTGACTTCCTTTGATTGTATGAATCTTGTTAGTAATGGGACTAATGGATTTAGGTGTTAATTTAGTTATTTAAATTTATATGATTTTTGTCTCGTCAATATGAGAATTTCAAACATGTTGTGTGAAACTTAGATGTTTTCTACTAAGCACGGTTTGATGTATTTGTTTAAGCATTAAGAAATATATCTTCCTTCAAAATTCAAAGAGTGTTATCTTCATATTTTTCTTTTGATTCATTTTCAATGTGTGTACATACGTCATACGTGTCTATGTATATAGTGAATCTTGTTCTGTATATTGAAGAAAAGTGTATCTAAAAGATTTTTGGATATGCACTATGAACGTTATGATTACGACTTAAAAGTTGTAATAATAAATTTTATGATGTTTTATGCCATATAGATTACAATTAATAATGTTTTGTCAAGTTACATCAAAATAGAAGGTAGACGGGCAACAAGCTGCGCCGCCACCCCTTTCTGAATAGCAAATCCTAACCTTCCAAAAACAAATCCTTGCATCCCCGGGGTTGAGCAATGGTTGTCTATGACCCGTTGGACCCTGGTCAAAAAGTTGATAGCTTCTGGCGCTAGGGAGCCAAATGTATCAAAGGCAAAGGGAACAAAAGCGTGCCTGTTCTCTGCGCAAGCTTTTGCATGTTTATCTATTTTCTTTGATTCTGCCTTTCTTGCTGCTTGACCAGCTACAAAACCGTTTTCCCGTAAACCAACCAAAGGGGAAACCCCTGTGAGGTCCACACAAGCATGTTTGCTCCTAGCCCAGCCAAAGACGAGCAGATCCGCTGGTCGCAAAGTAGACCTCCCTTCCATAGGGTCCGTGAGGAAATTCACAGGGGCTTCTTTCTTAGCAGAAATCCCAGCTCTTCTTAGGATGTCCCCCAAAACATCTCGTACCCAGTCATGCCGATATTTGAACCCAGGTAGCTCTTTACAGTGAAGGGTGTGCTCCCCATATTTATCCATACAAGTTTTACGACATATCGGACATGTTTCATCTTCCGGGTACATAGGGATCATCAACCGGTATTTGAGAATTGCTCTATATTCTACTGGAGACATGCACTGTCCCAACCCTTCAATCGGGATAACGGTCAAAAAGTCCTGAGCATGGGGGCCCTTCAGGCACTCAAACACCGCCTTTTGGCGGGATGACAAAGAAAAAACTTCTCCCAGGCTTTGAGCGATGTTTTATATAAACAATTTTGGATTATCATGTTTGTAATTATTTTAAAGAAGCTAGTGTTATGGTTAAGATCAAGTCGTGTATCCATCGCTCACTTTATTATAATTATTATTTTAATTTTAACATATGAGTTATGATTATTTTTTAAGATATGAGTTATGAATAATATCAAGTCGTCTATCAATCTTTCACGTTAATTATTTTTTAATTTTAAATGTTGTTTGTTGAAAACTAATTAATAACCAATTTGGAGTGATTTTTATTAGCAACGATGGTTACTATTAAATATGTTTATCTAAAGAAATTTTGAACACAAACCTCTTGAGAGACTTTTAAAACGTCTTATTACTAGACCATGTTACGATAATTATACAATAAACTAACCAGTTTAATACCTTACTATTACTTTTTGGCATCAGTAAAAATATAAAATTTGTCTTCCACACTGAAAATTAACTTATAGAAATCAACTGTGGAGTTTGATGTCTCACGTTGACATAAGGTCAACCATAAGAAATCTACTTTACTTTCTATACAAATGTTCTTAACGTATAAAGCCTTAAACTTTAGCCACTAATTCGAAATAGTAGGCATATAAATATCAAGTATTCTCAAATTTATTTGTATTGACTTTCTAGTAAATCATACTTAGTATTCTTCAAATCTTACCATATTTACTATTTGTATAACATTTTACACATCAACAGTTGGTCTTGTCATTTGCAGATGACGGATTCTGACGAAGTTATCTCGGTAAATTCTCATACAAACACCCGAAAAACCTAACGAGAATCTGGTTAGGGGCCTAATCTTAAGAATTATTTATGGCTTACAAATGAATAATTAATCGTTGGAAAAGCTTTTATACAGTTAAACAAAGTTTTTTTGAAAAGACTAGTTGTAGGAATTATTAATTTTATTTACCGATAGATAACCGAAGGGAGAACAGAAACCTACAAATAGAGTGAAGTTCCGGAACGGTGGTACTTTTTAGTATACTTCCGACAAACATTACGTAAACACGTCCTGTCGTTGATACTCAAGCATTTAGTAGTAATCTGATGTACGACGTTTAGACATGTTTTTAAACCAACTCCATAAGGTCATTTAAACACATGAATAAATATACCTGACACCTCACATGCAATGATCAAACAGTTATCAACTAAATTACAAAACATTATTTTACAATGAAGTATGAAAATATAAAAGTGAGATATTCAATACAAGTTCAAACCCCTCTCATTAACATTACTAATGATACATGACAACAAGGGATAGGTGATACACGACCCATTTTATGTGATTTATGTTACATGAACACCCGGTTGTAAATTGTAATAATCATATTAATGATTTTCCTTTATGACAATCATCACGTATATCACATTGAAAAATACAACGAGCCTGCTGATTTTCACATCACTCGTGATACAAAACTCAAAAGACGTATACCTGAAAAGCACGAGGAATGCACAATGCCAATATGCAATCAGATTATAAATTACACACCTCACTCAATCACTCATCCCCACCAACGCACCCTCAGCCCTCATCTGTCTGTCAGTAGACCCAAATATTGAAACAATCATCCCCACCTCCATAAAAACCATCGCCTCCACTTGAACCCTTTTCAATTCAATTCA
This sequence comes from Flaveria trinervia, assembly GCA_025506515.1. NCBI lineage: Eukaryota > Viridiplantae > Streptophyta > Magnoliopsida > Asterales > Asteraceae > Flaveria > Flaveria trinervia. Next base: position 97,144,511 of record CM046452.1, on the reverse strand, counting down.
TATTCATATATTATATATTACATATTATATATACATCCATCACCTTTATACCCTGTCGGTGCTTATTTTGCTCCAATCGATCTCCACTTTAATTTCCTCTTACAAAAACACACATCCATCATCCATCATCGATCATCGATGGATTGTTCGCCGGATAAGATGAAGAACGATCAGAGGCCGTACAAAGGGATCCGTATGAGGAAGTGGGGGAAGTGGGTGGCGGAGATACGGGAGCCCAATAAGCGATCGAGGATTTGGTTGGGGTCGTACTGTACGCCGGTCGCGGCGGCGAGGGCGTACGACACCGCCGTGTACTACCTCCGGGGGCCGACGGCGAGGCTCAACTTCCCGGAGTTGTTGGCCTCCGATGGGGCCTTGGGGGAGATGACAGCGGCGTCTATAAGGAAGAAGGCGATTGAGGTGGGGGCGAGGGTGGATGCTGAGACCACTTGTACGTCCGTGCATCTCGGTGGTACGCTTCGACCCGGGTCCGAGCGGAAGGCCTGTTGGTTTATGGAGAAACCCGACTTGAATAAGAAACCCAAACCCGAACCCGAAGACCAAGAGGGAGATTGCTGCGTGTGATTGGTGGTTTATTCTTTTTCTTTTTTTTTTTCGTTTTCTTGTGTTGTCTTAGAAATTTTTTGAAAATAAGTGTTTTAGGACGCGTTATTTAGCGACGGAGATTTTCTTGTATCAAATAACGTGTTATGAAATATTTATTTTTTAAAATGTTTCTATTGTCTTTGGAAATAGGTGAAAGAAGTTTTGATGTTTACAAGGATAACTATGTAAATACGATCTTGTCCTTATTCTTTGGCTTTTTCTGCTTTTAATGTGTTATGTGTTTGATGGTTCTCGTTAACATCCTAACTAACTAAATAATTATCTCCAAGGAAATGTCTTGTCGTGTGGATTTTCAAAATGTTAAAGGTTTAAATTCTTACTTTGGTGAAAAGGTTAAAGATGTAAATCGTGGTTCTTCCTATACTCGTTCAAATAAATCTAAGTGCCATTTTTGTGGTTATTTTTAATATAAAAAAATATCTAGAAATCTAGAATTGCTTTTGTAAACCAATAAATAACTGTTTTATTACAAAAAACATCGATTCACTTATTTTGAAAAATGTAAACAGAAAGTAAAATACCAACACGTTAACTTCGACTGGTGTCTCATAAATCGGGAATTGTTGCTTTTGTAGTTACATTTTTATGATTTGTGTAAAGGTATTTAAATGTGGCATTAGATTCACATATATTAGCAAATGTAAAAAAATAAAAATAAGTAAAATACCAACACGTCAACTTGGACCGGTGTTTAATAAATCGTTAATTGTTGTTTTTATAGTTACTTTTCTATAATTTGTGTAAAGTTATTTAAACGTGGCATTAAAGAAAATGTAAAAAAGAAATAAGTAAATTACCAACATGTCAACTTGGACTGGTGTCTAATAAAGCGTTGTTCTTTTTATATTTACATTTTTATGATTTGTGTGTTGTTATTTAATAGTGGAATTTGTAGTTCTTTTTGGCATTTTGATAATTAACGGATGATGGAAAAGATAAGGTCGAGTAATAAATGTAAATAAATGAAGCACGCGATGAGATGGTCCCAAATATTTGGTGTTATTAATTATGAAGATATTTTGGCTTGACGACCGAAACAAATAATAGGAATAGCGTCAGAGGGAAAAGGGCAAAGCCTTTATCAACTAGAGTCCCTTTCTACCTAACATGTGTTTTCATGTTTTTTTGTCAAAATACATCTATAAACTTTATTTCTAACACTATATAATTATTTAAAATTATAAATGATTTTTAAGTAACCACTTTGTATATGACACTGTTTCAATAACTGATATTAAGGTCAGGTGGTGATGATATCGTGATTAATAAAGAGTTTAAAATGGTTGAAATGCAAGAGAGAATTAGCATTTGTTGTGGCTTTTTATTTCATTTTATATAAATCTAGTATATAAAAACAGTATATCAAACAAATAAAATAATTATTTATTATGAGTATTGGAATATGATATTGTTATATATAAAGTTTGAATGTTTTCTTTGGAGATATCGATGCACGGTGATTGCAAATTGCAATGGTTGGTCCAACAATGCACCTAAGTTGTTTAGTATGTTGTATAAACAAATCACCTAGTACAATGGTGTATCCAACTCGAGGTGTTTTTAAGTTCACTTGTAATATAAAGGACGCTTCCACCTGAACCATAAAAATACACTTGTGAGGTTTTGAATCTTTCATAAAAATCACTTTGTATGATATCCTACAAACATATGTATCTTTGTGTATATGTACATACATATGCATGTATATAAAGATCAAATAAAATGACCAAACTTCATAAAAATGTAGCAGACAATCTATGTAATTTGATCAATTCAAATTATATATATACTTAAAAGCAAAGGTCCGTGGGCAATGAGGTTGGGCCACCCGACTCTACTTTTAAGTATATATTTCTGTTTTCATATATAACTTAGATAATTATCTATCTTAGTTGGTTAAAATCATAGGCTTTCAAATTTGGGGTGCTTGGTTTGAGTCCTGGCATCCTTTTAATTCTTCTTTTTAATTAATTCCTCTTAACTTTAAAAGCAATCAATTAATTCTATCATCCCAATTCCCAAAAGCATTTAATTAACGATTACAATATTTTTTATCTTAAAAAAAGTTCAACTTTCACTCAACTGTTAAATTTCATATTTTAACTATTCAAATTTTATGAGTTTATAAAATGTTACTTTGACGTTAAAAAGCCTCAGAGTTACCTTTTGTACATTTTTACGTGGAAAAAAATTATCCTGTTTTTATTTTATGTACGTGTAGGCATATTGTGTATATTTTTATGTAAAAAAATTGGAAAACAAGTGAGACGAATATAAATACTGAATTAGTTTACGTTTCGTGTAAAATTATTTGAAAACGAGTTAAGTCAGATATGATATATTAGCATAAATGTGAGACACAAATTTAGTTTGAAAACGAGTAAGGACGATTGTAGTCTTTATTTTATCACGTCACATACTGCGTCGACGCACATGCTAATTTTTATATGTATTTACTACATTATCATCTAATGATATAAATTCGAATTACTTTATGTTTCGATGTACAATTAGTTTAAAGATGAGTCCAGTCGATTGTAGTTAACACTTCATCACGGCACGTGTCACTTAAACCCCTTTAAGTTTCTAAGGTTCCCTTTAAGTTTCTAAAGTTCCGAGTTTACCCCTATGCAATATAAATTCAAGTCCGTTTACGTTTAGACGTAATTAAAAATGACTCGGGTCAAGCATAAAATGTTTCCAAGCTTAACTCTATACGCTTAATATTGTCCACATTTTGAAATACGTCAATGTTTTGATATAATATTTGTTCAAGAATGAGTTGGGTCAAATATAAAACGTTTTCGTGCTTATTTTTACTTACACTTTGAGTTGGCCTACTTTTCGACATTGGTTATTTGAAAATGCGTCGGGTCAGTATAATACGTCTTAATTTACTATACGTTTGGACACTAATATAGTTCGGAAACGGTCGGAGCGATTGTAAGTCTATGTTTCGACAACAATTTTATTTTGGAAAAGATTTAGGTCAAATATTAAATGTTTTTGTTTAAATGTATAAATTCAATTTACTCTATGTATTGATGTAGAGTTGGTTTGGAAACGACTTAGGTCGATTGTAATATATAGTTTATCACGTCATGTACAATGTGACGGCAACGCACGACGGGTAATTAACCTAGTTAATAATTAAGATGGAAGGATTAACAATATGATGTACTCATTAACAAAAATGTTATGTTTAAATCCTACGAAACGTAAGTATTGTGATACTGAAAATAGACCAGGTGAAAGTCACGGCCGACCCCGAATATCGTTGAAAAATTTGGGCCCTTGATGAGTTGAGGAAAATGGACCCCTTATTATATAAAGTGAATAATTTATATATAAAATTTTGACCCTGTGCGAGTAGAAAAAACAAGATTATAATTTGATCAGTCGATTGCTCTGACCTCCTACGTTCTGATTGTTCTTTTACATCCTCCACCCCAATTATTTTGTCTGAGTTTAAAAATGGATTTAAAAATCTAGTATAAGTAAAACGATAGTGGTTAAAATAATTAAAATATTAATGGGCTTCAGAGTTTGTTAAAATTAAAATAATTAAAATTCTATTAACTTTAAATGTTTAACAAAATATATAAAAGCTTTTTCTAAATACATATATAAAATATTGTTTTTACAATATTCGAACCCTGGACGGTCGCTCACCCCGCCCTTTAGGGCCGCCCCTGGTGAAAGCAGAGATTGGGTGTGTTTACCCGTAAAAAGTGTAGAATAAACAAAATCTACTAGTTGGGCATCATTATAATAAATGTTAGATAATAGGGCGGAGAGTAAAATAGCAAGTTGCACTTGTTACTTTGATAAGATTAATAGGCCCGAGAGCCCGAGAGAAAAGCAAGATGGGCCACTTAGTTTATTAATAAGCCGAAGCTCAACTCAAGGGGCCACTTAGATTTGTAGCTTTTATTCTTTTAACGTTGTTTGTTACTTTGTTAGATATTTATTTTACATGAAAACGTAAAATGTATCACTTATCTAACTACACCCTCCAATTTGTTAGAATGGGCTACTGAAAGTGTGAAGAATTGGTAGATCCTCCCAGTATATTGAAATATAAAAAAGGCCACTAGAATCGCTTATATTTATACTCAAATGAATACATGTGTTAAGCTAATAAATTATATTTCATCTAACCTTTCTAGATTATTCGTCTGATACCAGCTACTTACTAAGTTATCACCCTTTCGCTCTATTGCATGGATGGTTGTGTGTGAAATTACACAACGTAATTTTCACGTGACGATGTTTTTAGTCTTTTCGAGTGATGTTTAGTTTTCCTTTATATTTAGTATTTCTCCCTTGTTTCTCAGTTACCTCATTCATTCTAACATTTTAAAGAGTTCGAGCTCTATCAACAAAGATCTATAGCAGTGGAAAAGAAACACTGGTTTAAGTATCTTGGATCCATGTCTTTTGTTCTAGTGTTAAACTGTCTAGTATGTTAAATATTGAATTTGATTTTCTGTTTGATATTCATATGTAATTTATAGAGGTTGAAGTGTTGCTTTTTTAAATGGTTGGATTCATTGATTTGTGATTGTATTATTGTGATTATTTCTAAACTCTTATTGTAGAAAAAAACAAGAGATTCAAAATAACATTATGCTATGGTTTTTCGTGTTAATGTTGTTCCCTTTTTGTATATGTCTGCAATTGTTCCCTTGTGAGTATTTACTTTTTAATATGTAAGATTTTGCATTTTAATATGCTTTCGTTATTTTGCACCAATGAGTTTTACAGTGACATGACTTTTTTTTTATTAATTTCCAGATATACCATCATGTACCGCGTCCAATATCCAGAACCAAACCATCACAATATCTAGTATATAGATTCTGAATATTAATGTTTTCTAAGAATATCTTAATTGTAAAACTCTCTTTAACTATTTATTTTAGAACTATTTTTTAACTACTATATTTCCAAACCAAGTAGATTTATTTATATGTAGGTTAGTACCTCGTGTATTACACGGGTTGAATAAATAAAATATTAAATAATTAGCAATAAAAATATAATAATTATAAAATGATATAATTGAAATTGGATATTAGTAATAATATAAGTAATAAAACATTGATATCATTATTTTAAAATTTTATTGTTAAACCCTAATTGCATTTTTTAATAAAAAATTTATTGCAAAAGAAACCGTTTAAAAAAAATTCAATATTAAAAATTTTCTTATTATAAATCCTAATTTTAGTTATTTTTTTATAAAAAAATCATTTAAAAAAACCATTTTAAAATACTTCATGTTTGTTGTTTTAGAAATTTTTCTTATTTTAAAACTTTTGTTTATTTAGAAGTTACACTTATAAAAACATCTTTTTCTTAATTTATTGAAAAACAATTTTTAATCTCCAAAGAAATTAAATAATATTATTAGTATTTAAGATAATTGTTTAGTAAAAAAATAACAAAAAAATTAAAATTAAATAGTTTAAAATCGTGTAAAATGTAATCTTGAAAAATTCTTTTATTATTATAATTATAATAGATAGATATGATGGGGTAAAGAAAAGCCAACGGTTTTCGCAATAAAGTCCCTTGGCTTCAGGGATCTGTCGTCAGAAGCCGCATCAAATATCCCTTATCGTCACCGTCGACCATGGCCTCAACTCCTCCGCTCCTCCGCCCTGAAACCCTTTCCCGACCACCTTCCGCCACCGTCTTCCACCACCACTTCCCCTGTATCATCTCATCCCACCCATCACGCATCTCAACGCCACCGTCTTCTTCTTTCTTGACAGCTTCTCGTGGTAGACCCACCCTCACCACCGTCGCCGCCTCCGCCGATGCTACCTTGACCGGTAATTTCGTACCGGTACATCCTTTTCTCAATTATATTATCAACTTAGTTTCATTTGGTTATCTTATGTGTATACTATCATTCAACGACTTCGTATTGGTAGGTTTTAATTTGCTTCCGGTGTAGAATTCTGTAATTTTAGCGCTATTGTTATCATTTATGTTGGTGTGTATCTTTCTTGTATCTATTTTGGTGTAACAGTGTTAAATTGTAGTAGATGAGATGAATGGATTCTTCTTAGGAAGTAAAATTCTAAATCCATTTGGTTGCTTCTTCTGTGTATGACAGGTGTTTTAGATAGCGTAAACCTTTATTCATTATGACTTTTAAATCAAATTCGCGCTCTTATTGCTTGAAGTGAAGTTTTGCAAGAATCTTTTGCAACTCCTTTAACCAGTATATCTTGCAGTCTTTACAAGATCAGCTTGCTTGTTGACTATGACACAGTTGATCACTTTGGAGACCATGAGAAGGCTGCTGCTTTATAATTAATGCATCTCTAAATGTATTTCTGCAGCATAATCATTGTCCTTGATCAACATAGACATTGTATATTCACCTTTTCTGCAGAACACCCTGTATCTTGCAAGTATCTAAAACATATATTCGCATAAAGAAGTATTTGTTTATGATTTTCGCATTCCTATTGATTTTACCCACATTAGATGAAATGAATGGCCTTGAGGTGGTTTAACACTTCAACAGTGCAATACAGTTCATTATTTTTCCTTTAATTTTTGACAAGTGCCATTCTTGTTTCCAGACAAAAAATGGAGTTCTGATTGTGGGTGATTTTATGACTAAAAAAGATGAGTTACATGTGGTAAATTCCACAACAACTGTAGATGAAGGTATTGTTTTACTTGGAATAAATACATCGATCACTTTGATTTCTCAGTTTTTCTAATTGACCTACAGCTCTGGAAGCTCTTGTGAAACACAGAATAACTGGCTTTCCTGTTATTGATGATGACTGGAAATTGGTAACTCTATATTCCATCTCTATTTTTTAATGCAATCTGTATACAATCCAATTTATTCTTTGCATCTTATTATATAGGTTCGCAATTCAGTGCTTCTTTGTTTCTGTAGTTCAGGAGTGAATTTATGTTAGAAAGGAGCTGAGTTAATAGAAGCTTAACTATGCTTGTTATGCATTCATGAAACAATCTGTTCATATGATGAGCATTTAATTGCATATATAATTGTAGCTTCTTTTATGAAGTATTCAAAGGTTCATTCTTTCTGCAGGTTGGGCTGGTTTCAGATTATGACTTGCTAGCACTTGATTCTGTATCAGGTAAGCCATAACTGAAATAGTAAATTAATAATGTTTTAGCAGGTTAAATGGCACATACCTATACTGACTTCAGTCTTGTGATTGTTAATGTTTAGTCAATATGTACAATTGCATTTTGAATCTCAGCTATCCATTTCAGTTTTGCTACTAAAATTTCTTACATTGTTACATGGCTGGAATGTAGGTGCTACAAGATCAGATACAAACATGTTCCCGGAAGTTGATAGCACCTGGAAGGTAAGCATCTACCATCTATCCATAAAGATGCCTTTGTTGGATTACTGCTCTTTAAGTGATGCAAAGAAACTGGTAGGTAACCATTCATAGGTATGAAAAGTGATTCTCGTGCGCGTCTAGGCACTCAGGCAAGGCTGTTACGCACATGCGCCTGAGGTAGATGCAAGGGCGCAAAAAGACAGTTTTTGAAAGGTTTATGAGAGGCCTGTGTATCCATCCAGATTCCAGGCCAGGGAGGCTGATGTCTGGTTTTCGAAGTTGGCAACATCTGCTTTTCATTTGTTTTTGCTTCTTTCTTTTCCTCCTCTTAGCCTCTATGCCTAATCACATATGCTCCATAAAACTGAGTCTTGGGCTTTTTTCAAAATCTTTTAGGAGTTTTTTTTTTCTTGTTTTGATTATTTTCACATGGTCAATGTTTGATTGGTAGAATTAATTTAGTCACCAACTACTTATATTGGATTTTTTCATTGGATGATTGTAAAGGCTCATTAAATTTTGTTATTAGCTGGATGATTTTAATTGCTAATTATATTAGGGTTTTTTTAATTATTATTATAATCTTTTTTTATCACATGTGGGGAGTGGATTAATTCTTTATGCCTATTACATATATTTTTATCTTTTTATAATTACACTTTTCTTGTATCAGGCGTGCAACTTTTTACATATAGGCAATGAACGTGGTCTTTTTTCCAACCTAGGCAACATTTGTCCTTTGCTCTTTGAGTGTTCCTTGCGTCTTTAACTACCTAGTAACCATATGTTTATGCTTCTAATCTATAAAATATAGCTTTTGTCATATCTATGACATCCCATTTTCTATCTAAATTGAAACTGATTGCAGACATTCAACGAGGTCCAAAAACTGCTCAATAAAACCGACGGGAAGGTGGTTGGCGATTTAATGACAACCGCACCATTAGTAGTTCGTGAAAATACTAATCTCGAGGATGCTGCCAGGTTTATTACTTTACTCATCATTTCCTTCCGTTTCTTATGTTCCAGATATACCATGATTTTTTTTTCTGTAACACTATAAAAATCTTATAGAATAATCCTATGATGTCAGATTGCTACTTGAAACCAAATATCGTCGCCTTCCTGTTGTAGATGGCGAAGGAAAGTTGGTAAGATCCTTATAAGTTTCGTGGTCTTTTTTTCCTTTAAACTTGCATAACATATTAGAAGCTAATTTTTGTTATTTTTGCATTGAAGGTGGGAATTATTACAAGAGGAAATGTAGTAAGAGCTGCACTACAAATAAAAAAGGCCAGCGAGATGAAAACATAGCATTTGGAGGATATGAAATGGTATACATTCTAGTCAAGTTTTAACTGTGCTTTCTGTTATATAGATTGAATTTTTGTAACTTCAAAATGTTCCTTTTGTGTTTATATAGTTTTGTAAACTGTGTTTTTTATCCACATACATTAAAGGTGCTATTTTGTATGACTTTTCTTTTAAGTATCAAATTTTGTATGCATAAAGGGTAAGGGTAACCTACCTTCTCCAGGTTAAGCTTCAAATCTTGTTTAGGTCATATTAGGCTTCTTATTTGAGGATTGCCAAGCCACATAGAACTATTGTTATTTTTAGAGAACAGTATGAACTGCTCATGTCAATTGGTTGAATACTTGAATTGAATTACAAAAATCATTTCTAAACTTAACTACGTTTTTGGAGCAGGGGCTTATATCGGTAGCAATCTGTCTATTCTCTATCCTTTGAGATAGAGGAAAATTATCCCCTCAATTCACCCTTGTTTTGAGTGAGATTCACATTGTTTGTTATTTATAAACTTGACTATCCTTGTCATTTAGGTTTAGTATCTCAAACAAGTATAATGACTAAAATTTCCTTTAAACAGATAAGTCATTTCATTTTACATAGTAAACATTATATATATAGGATTAATAGGGTGTGTTTTAAATATGTTAGCGTTTACATGTAAACATAATCCTAGTGGAAATGTGATTAGTTATGCAAAATCAAGAAAGTGGGTGATTAACCCATTTTGTCAATTTTTAGATTTTTTTGTTGGTCAACTTTAAAACACTTGAAATACTTCCACTAATGGTTTGCACTTGAAATACTTCCACTAATGGTTTTCAATCAAAAGATCAGATTAGCATGTTGTAAATGTTTTTAAAACGAAATAGTTCAGTTCAGATTAGGTTTGAGAACGATTTATAGGTTTTTGGTCTTTTGACTTGACGTGACCAATTGTCTTGAAATATGTCTCTGGTCATGTGATCACCAACTCTTAAGTTGTCATGGATTTCAAACTCTTAGGGTGTGTTCCTCTCATAGAAATGAGAGGGAATTGGAATTGGAAATAGAATTTGAATTGGATTTTAAATCTTTTTATTGAAATCTCATAATGCGTTTAATTGGTATAATTTCAATGGAATTGGAATGGAAAGTATCTAAAATGACATAACTACTCTTTAAAAGTAGCAAGTCCACTCACCTACGTCACATTTGTAAGCAATGTTTTCAGAACTGAATCAGATGTCGAACCGAACGCCTTAATGGTTCGATGGTCGGACCGGATTTAATTATATTTTAATTATATTTTTATATGTAAATAAATATAAGTAATTTATATATGATTTATATATATATATATTTTATAGTTATATATAAAATTTAACTATATTTGTGTATCCGACATACTAATTTATGGTTTAACATCCTGTTTTTACCCATTAAAATTAAAAAAAAAAAGGAAAACCAGTCCGAACCGATCTGGTTTCCCGGTCCGACCAGCGGTTCGGGACGAACCGGCCGGTTCGACCAGCGATTCGGGACGAACCGGCCGGTTCGACCACTTCAAAACGATTCATACCAGACCGGACCAGCCACCAATTCGTTGTCAAACCGGCCGGTTCGATCCGGTCTCAACAACATTGTTTGTAAGAAAGAAAACCCTCCCAAAAAAGTGAAAAACATTTTTAAAAAATCATAAAACCAAAACCAATACGAAAATAAAATTTTAAAAATGGCAAAGTTATAATCTAGCGTTTCTCGTTCTTAAAAAAATTAAATAAATAAATAAAAAAAATTGGCGTTTTTGTGTTCGGGTTTAGTTTTTGGGTATAAATAACTTTTACGGTTACTTTTTAATTTGATGGTTAGAAGGTTATTTTGGTAAATATACATGAAATTCTTAGATTGTTAAACAATCCTCTCAACTTGGGAAGGATTTCAAATCTACAATTTGAAGGATTTCAAGGAATTTGAATTCCATTCAAATCTTTCCGTTGGTGAGACGAACACCACAAGGAATGGAATCTAGATTCCAATTCCCTTAAAATTCCGTTTCATTCTGTGAGACGAACGCACCCTTAGATTTTGCTTTAGGTATGGATCAATTAGCAGGATTCCTTCTGTTGTTCGTGTTTGTACTCTTATACTATTTGTATTTGTTATATAAGTCTTCACGCGGTAGGAATTAGTTGAACTGTACTCATTTGTCTTATGTATCTAATATTGATTGTATATTATGGATTTACTATTTGAATGCTCAATTAGATCTACTGTTTGACAGTCTTTTATTCAACCTATTTATTGTTCAGATGTCTGAATGACTCAACAGTTAATAGTTTAGACTGTTTGTTTTGCGAGCAAATGTCTGAATGGTTTACACATTTGTCTTTGAATGGTTAACCATTATACTAGTGCTGAATTATCAAGAGATCTAATGCTGAATAATTAATATATTTTATTTGAATTGGTTAGACATTTATATTTAAATAATTAATGATATAATAACTTTTAATGATTCAGCATTTAATGGTTCATACATCTTATTAGTTTAACATTTAATTATTCAGAAGTTGTCAAACAACCCCTTGGTCTACTTTTATTAATTTTGGCTAGACTTGACTTTATTTTTTATGTGACCGTGATACCCACTCAATTTATGATCCACCGGGGATTCCATAGGTATATTATTGTGGTACCATTGACGTAAACCCAGTGGTGGTGCAAGAGGTCCACATCGGCTCTAGAGATGTGGTCTGTGAGTACATAGATCATAATTATTTGATGTATGAATCGGTTCTAGTTTTTCTTTTTCTTTTTTATTTTTCCTTTTTGGTAGATCGTCAATGTGAATGCCAACACCCCATCACAATTTGTGTGATGGTCTCATGGGTTGAATTTTTACCCAAATCTCTTATAGAAGCAACTTGGTTGCAAGGAGGGGATCAAATAGCTGATGTGACCGAGGGCGAAAAACTCTTTTTTTTATTCGTAGGTTAATTTTCGGTCTGATAGTATAAAATTTTTGGTCCGGTAGTGTAATTTTTTTATATATATCGAGTCCGTCTTCTTAAAAGAATTAAATGCATCATATGTAAATTACATGTTATTTATATTTTTTTAAAACGTTCATAACTGTTTTCACAACATTATTTTTTTAATAAAAAAAATTCACTATAAAATTCAGTATTTTTTATCTTTCTAACGCCTACTATATTAAAAAATATATTTTTTTTAAAAATCATTCATCCGTTGTTTACATATGTGTAAATCTGGTTATACACATGTGTAATATCGGATTTACAAATGTGTAAATCCGGTATTACACATATGTAAACTGAATTTCGTAAACAAAAACGAGATTTTTTTATTTTGTTTTTTTATGAAAGAGGGAAATTAGGGGAATATATTTGTGTTTTTATTTTTATGTTATTTTTTATTTATAATTTTTTAAATATGTTTTTGTTAACTACAATTTTGTCATTGAAAATTAATGGTTGAGATTGGTTTTTAGAGTTCTTACATAAAAATTGAGTTCTCATTGATCCCTCCACTATAGATATACACATACACACGCGCGCACACACACACATATATATATATACATATATATATATATACTAGAAGGGTGTCCGCGCAATACGAGGGGTCATATTTTACATCTGACACATGTTTTAATATTTTGTTATTGTTATAGTATTTTAAAAAAAATCTATTATGTTTTGTTTCTAATGTAAAGTTTTAAATACCAAATAAATGGCTTATGTATGATTACTTGTACTTTTACGTATTAGCTTACTGTACCTCACAAAATACAGATCGATTCAGCAAAAAGTTTACATCAAAACGTTTAAAAAAACGCAAGCTACAATTGTTTACATCAAAACGTTTATAAAAATTGCAGGCTACTTGTACATTTTGCTTTTTATATCAAGGATTTGCTTTCTATTTACAAATTCACAAAGTCCACCCAAGATGATCTTATTTACACAATTATTATCACTACACTTTGGAGTATTTGGAAAATAAGAAATGATGTGGTTTTTCGTAATAAATCGACATCGGTGAGCAGTCTATCAGAAGACATCAAAGCTACAAGATTCCTATGGGTCAAAAGTCGAGGACGTAGGTATAACGAACCTCAATGAGAGGATGGATGTTTACATCATTCGATTACTTTGGAATTGGAAATTTTCGATTAGTAGCCCTATAAAAACCTATGATCTTAGCGAGCTGACATCGAATGATCTAGATGGATCTTACTGAATCAAATAAAATATCTACATGCAAATGAAAGTTGTAGTTAAAGAAACAAGTATAGAAAACTAAGAAATACTTTTAGTTTTGGAACGCGGCAATTTTTGTTATGAAGTAAAGTTGTTATCTCTAGGTGTTTTTTTGAAAAATAAAACCTGGATAAAATGATTTCTATATTTTATTACTAGGTTTACCTAATACCCCGTGTATTACACGGCCTGAATAAATATATATAAATAATTAATAACTAAAATTTATTAATTATAAAATGATATGTTGATATAGGATACAATTAAAATTACTTGTGAGTAATAATTATAAGTAATAAAATATAATTTTTGTTTTTATAGGAAAAAAATCCAACATTTTGTTCCAAAACAAACCATTTTAAGAAAGTCTCACTTCTAAAAAAACCTCCTTATAACTCCAAATTATAATTATTTTGGTTTAAAAAAATTATTTTTAAAAACTAGTTTTTAAATATTTTATATTTTAAAAAAAGTTGGATGTTTTAGAAAAATTTATTATCTTGACAAAAGTTACCTTAGAAATTACATTTATAAAAATAACCCAATTATTAAAAATTATATTTAATCTAAAAAAGAATTATATAATATTATTGTAATTAAGGTAATTATTTAATAGGAGAGATAAACGGAAATGAAATTAGAAGCTTTATACTTGTGACAAGTGTCCAATGAAAATCTTCTTAATTTAAGAGAAAAAACATCAGCGGAACATGTTTATTATACGTCAAGTTTTGTAAAGACAATAGCGATCGTTCAAGAATTATATTTTTTATGGGACCATTTAGTGATAGAAATGGACCACTTATTTTGCATTATTGTTGCAAAAATTACTTAATTTAGTTTCATGATAAAAAGATGTGGACTTCAAGTCGGTTTATTTTTTAATCAAATACTACATTTGTAATTTGGATACATGTGTGTGGTGGTTTGTGTGGTATTACAAAATTATTGAGCTTATTTATTTGTGAGAATTTAGTAAATTGGTTTAAACGGGAACTTCAACTAAAACATATTGTTTTATGTTATTGAATCTATTATTAGTTTATGTTCAATGTGGGATTGTCAGGTGCGAGTTTAGCTTGTTTGAATTTAACGAACTTGAGCTTGGATTCTTTTGAGTTTGGTTTTAAATATCTCAAGCTAAATTTGTTTATTATATATAAATTATTTAATTATTTAATTAATACAATTTAAAATTACTTTTATATAAGTGTTATTTTTCTACATGGGATAACATATAACTTTTAGTTATAATAATACAGGTAAAATTGTTGTAAAAATACTCATATTATTGTAAGGAGAGTAAAAGACACAATGACGTGTAAAAAAGATATAATGACGTGTAATTACGAGCAACAAAATACTATAGAGGAATAAAGACACAATGACAGCTGAAAATACAATGAGCTAAAAACACAAAACCAAAAGCTAGATCTTACAGGTTAAGATCATAGAGTTCTACGAGATGGTCACAACGTAGATGGAACGAATTCAAACGAAGTTCGCTTGACTCGTTTTATGAGTGACTAAAAATCCTTTGAAGGCCTTTTAGAATAACAAACAATTTTCCTTGAACCCTATACCAATATTAATTTAACTAGCAGTTTCACCACAATTAATATTAATGGTTGATTTTGTTATTAATAACAATCTTACAATCTTAGTCTAGCTGTTCGTCATCCCAGTTAGTACTTTATGACATATTGCGTGACATGGTTCATGACATTACATATAACATAGTTATACTTAAAAACATTAATATATTACTCAATTCTTTGTTATAAAATGCCATTCTAATGTTATTCAATGTAAAGCTTTTGTCGATAGTTGAGTAGTCCGGACACAAAAAGACAAATTTTGAGTGATAAATTTATATTTTTTATTTGAATTATGTAATACGTCATATCAAATGTCACGTTAAGAGCAATATTACATGCCACATTATCATATACTAACAGAGTTAAACGAACGATTGGATGAAATTATTATTAATAACAAAATTTAAAAGTTGAGAATTAATATTTTTCAGATTATTAGTTAGGATTAATGCTAGATTGGATTCCACTGCTCTCGGAAATCGGAATCATGTTTTTATTTATGTATATCTACAAACTAACGATTAGTTCAAACATAAGTCATAATTTCCCCTCGATTTTTGTTGATAGAATTTGAATATATGACGCTGATTTTAAATATCACATATGCACGTAAGTTCTGGAATGGATTCCTGTTGCAATTGTCTGATATTGTTTGGAATTGTGTATCAGAAATGATTATAAATAATAAACCGTATAAAAATGTTATTTTTATAAAAATAATAAAATAATGATATCAACTTTTTAATTTTTTTCAAAAAATATTATATATTTTAAGATATGATATTACTTTTTTTTTAAATTGACTTATTAAAAGTATCAATTTATTTAGAAATAACCTTAATAAATAAATTTTTTTCTTAATTTATTATATATTAAAATGTATTAAAATAATTTTATTAGTAATTAAAGTAATTATTTAATAGAAGAGAAAGACGAGGAAAAATTAATGAAAATAATTGTAGTGCTAACATGTTGACACTTTCATTTATCATTTTGTTAGAATAGTAAGATACTTATAACAAATATCTAATTGTAGAAAAGTGTATCAATTTGATTACTGAAACATGAACACATATTTTACTAAATGAGAAAAAGCACAACATGCAACACTCATGTGAGACTGTTTTCATGTTTACAACAATAATTCTAGGCTTGATATTGTGACTTGTTTTATTTAAATACTACGTTCGTATTTCATCTATTACATTACACTGGTTAATAAATAAAATATAAAATATTTAATAAATGAAAGTTAATTAATTATAAAATTATATTTTAGAAAACTATACAGTCTAAATAACATATGAGTATAGACTATAAATAATAAAGCAAACTTTTTGATTTTTTATATTAAAAATTAAACATTTTGTTCCAAACAGTTTAAAAGCTATCATTTTTAATCTTTTTTGTAACACTAGTTTTTAATTATTTTATAACAAAATAATTTTTTAAAAAACATTAATTTTAAAATATTTCATATATTTAAAATTTAAATGTTTCAGAAAAATTTCTTATTTTATAAAGACTTGTTTTTTTAGAAATTATATTTATAGAAAGATCTCTTTAAGAATTTGTTTTTAAATATAATTATTGGTTAATGTAATTATTTAATGGGCGAGAGAAGTGAGAAAACTAAAAGTCTATTTTATCTAATTAAAGAAGTTTTTCTTTTACCATGCGTCATTCTTTTAAACCCTCTTTTTGTCACATTTTATTTTTTAGACATTCTCATATAATTTTCTCTCCAAAATGATGTTATAGTAATTTAAACATAAAATTAGTTTCTTTTTCTTATAAAAAATCAATTTTATTAATTGCTACATTTCTCTCTTATCTATATTTTTTATATCTAGCTATCATTTTAAAAATAAAAACTATTAATAAAATTAAAAATCAATTTTTTTATTAATATAGAAATAATAAAATAACAAAAACATATAATATAAAATTTTCTAAAAAATTATATTTTTTTTTGAAAAAAAATATTTTAAATCAGTCATCTTTTTTTAAATATAGAAAGATAAATTTTTTTTAAACCAATCTTACTAAAACAACAAGAATAATTACAAACCAGAGCTTTTAATAAACAAGATTTTTATAAATAGTATTTTTTTTATAAAAATCTTATAATGAATGTTAAAAAAATTAAACTATTTACATAAGAGAGTTATAAAATAGTATAATTGTTTTGTTTTTTAAACTATTACTATATATAATTTAATAATATATTATATTAAATTATCGTATTGTAGCTTTTCGTATTTAAAAAATATAATCTATTTAATAAATGGGTTTTCAGCATATTTATCAATTTATCTATTTGTCTGTCTGTCTTTCTATCTATATATTTATAATAAAAAAACTAAGATTATGTATGACATAATTGTAAGCATTTTCATATTAAATTTCTTTTTTTCTCTATTACTAATAATAATAATAAATACTAATAATATTACTTGTACCATTTTCAAGTTATAAAATATATAATTTAATAAATTAAAAACCTATTTTTTATATTAAAACACACTTTTTAGAAAGAAAACTTTTATAAAATACAGAATACAACATACTTTTTATAAAAAAAATCATTTTTCTTTAACAAAATATAAAAAATCACAATTTTATTATAAAATAAAAGTTTAATAAAAATACTTTATTGTTTAAATTATTTAAAGTAGTTATTTATACATAATTATAATCATATTTTATATTCTTAAATTTTAGTTAGTAATTATTTAATATTTTATTTTATTAAACCCGTGTAATACACTAAACACTAACCTAGTTAAAGATATAAACTATGATAAGTGTCCACTCAAAACATATATATACTAGTTATCTCAAATCTCAAGAAACATGGATTTTGGATCAACTATAATTGACAAAGTGATATAATTTAAGAACCTCGCTTAAGAGCGTATAGTTGGTGTCAGTGGCGGATTGAACATAAGTAAAGTGGGACCAAAAGCCACCTGACTCCAATCAAAAGGGATGGGAAGAACTTAATACATATAAAAAATTTTTTAAATACACATGGTTAGTGTGCAATTAAGCATACGGTTTGTGTAACACTATACGAGTCGTATAAAGAGTGAAAACATAATTTCTAAATGTATCTTTTTAACATCTTCTTAAAGATATTTTTGTTTGAAAGCGTTAAGAGCACGCTCCGGCAAGGGGAAGTGGGGAAAGAAAGGAGTGGTTAGAAAATTATTGGATGTTCCCGTACCCATGGATTGCTCATTTATGGAAACTTCTCGTTTTATTGCTTTTACCATTTTCATTATTACTTTTCTCATCTTCTCCCAGAATTGCCCTTCGATTTTACAACCACACATCCACAAGGAATCCGAATATTATCTACGTACAAATTAAGGGCTTTTTGCATCGCAAAGTGTCTAGTAAAAACGGGAGCCTCTCTAAAATGTAACTAAATTGGCACGAGTATTAGGCCCCTAGATGTTACCATGCCTTTAATTTTATAACCTAATCTAGATGTAAATAACCTTATGTCCAACGTGACATCTTTTTTAGAGCACATCCTATCTTATTTTCCAGTCAAAATTATGTTTCATAATTGGTTTTAAAATCTATTTTCAAAACAACTAATTAAGTTAAAAATCACAACTTATGACATATGTTTAATACCGTTTGATTATTCAATCCTGATTTGAAAATAAAAATTAAAAAATACTATACATAAATTAACTTTAGAAATCAATAGTTGACCAAATAAAAAAAATTAATATTTTCTAAATCTATATGTATCACTGTATTTAATTTCCTAAATAAATTTATTTACACTAACTAATTGATTCCACTTATTGAAGTTATTACAAATGTGAACTCGATAATTGTTAATTTTTTTAATAATTATAATTATCAGTTAGTAAATATTTTTACATTGCTACCTTTTGTGATTTTAAAATTATTAAAAGTCAAATTGTTTTAGTAGAAGGGAAAGTTAATCTGAATATTATTGTTTAGAAAAATCTAAATATTATAAAACTTGAAGTGAATTGAAGAATCTGGCAACCTGAAAAACAGTCGAATCTATTTTTCTTTCTAATTTTATGTTAGATTAGTTTAAGGATCCAATCAAAGATTGAAGATTATTTTCATTGGTGATTGTTGCAGTTTTGAGTTGAATCTTGGTATAACTTGCATGTGTACGGATGCAATGATTTTTTAGGCTTAATTGGTTGCTAAAGTTGGGAACGAATAGATCTAGAATTTCGAAATTCAACATTGGTTTACAAATAACTATAAAGAATTTAATCGTGCCTCACAAGAGACTTTAGCATCATGCCTGATTAAAAAGTTTTTTTAAAGCAAAGGCGCAAATGTTCGAAATCACTCTGGCAAATAAATCATCTTTTCATTCGAAGAATAGAATCATGATGACCAGACCCATCTTATTTATTTATATTATTATATTAATTACCAACATTTCTATGTATAATGGTATTTTATTTTATGCATGTGGAGTTTTTTTATGAAAAATTGACTTTTCATTTCTTAACCCAAAGATTTTCTTATTTTGCAAATTAACCTTTCAAAATTTGAGTATTTTAACTTTAAACCCAAACTATTCATCTTTGGCAATTTTATCTCATAAAATTTTATATTTTCAACTTTGGTCCTCTATACTTTTATATTTTGTAAATTTTCGTCTTACGTTCGCTGTAGGTTTTGTAAGTTAACACGACACAAACATGCATATGCAATTCACCAATTTTACATTTCGCTTTACGTTTCGTTTTATATTCTATGAGTTAACACATCACAACTTCCGTGCGTGTTTTATCGTTTTTACGTCTATTTTTCACCCTTTAACAGGTTCGTCGCAACGTGTTAGTCTTAAATCGAATTAGTTATATTTTTATATGTGTTACACTTTGGTTTTATTTCTTCGTACTAACACACCGCAATTTTAATGTTGATGATCATTAATGGTGGTGTGATATTGGTGTTATTTTGCATGGTTTTATGGCCCCGTAATGCGGGGTTTTAATTCTAGTTTATACTAAAACTATGACTTAATCATCAAACCTCATCCTAATTTCATCCTTATCAAATAAGACATCATACCATAAACTAAACCATTTCAACTAGAAAACAAAATTAAAACAAACCAAAAAGCTGCACCCAAGTATTACATATGTAAATTTAAGATTAACATGTTAACAGAGGTGTACATGTAAAGTTTTCTCTATTGCTACTATCTTTAAAAACAATTTGTCGCTATACAGAATATTAACATGTTAACGGAGGTGTAAATGTAAAAATTAGATCCCAGACTTTACATGTGAACTCAAGATTATCTTGTTAATAGTGATATAAATTTATAGTAACTAATAAAAAAAATTTATTTTATCACTTTTCATTTTTTTTGGCTCACGTTTTAACACTTGTCACTCTTTTAAACATTTTAATATTATTTTTCCATCCAAAAAGTATTATAATAATTTAAACACTAAAATTAACTTCTCTCTATTATTAAATATTAATTTTATTAATTGTTATATTTCTCCATCATTTATGTTTTCTAAAATCAAAGTATCTTTATAAAATTAGATTTATCTTCAAGTATATTTATATGTAATTATAAATCAAAGTATCTTTACATTTTCTATTATTTATCTGTAATTATAATCATATTTTATCTTCGAGTATGGTTTTATAATTCCTAAATTATTTTTATTAATTATTTAATAATTTATTTATTCAACTCGTGTAATATGTGAGGACTAACCTAGTCTATTAACAGAGGATGCTTTACACAAACATCTTGACATTATCATGTTTTCGCTTATATTCCTGAGTTTAAAGATAGTAGTAACAATAGAGTTGTATCTATATGAAAAGAAAAACATTTGCGACCTAATTTCCACTTTAACATATTAACTACGTTCCAAAAATTTTAATGTTTCATTTTCACCTCTATTTCATAACAATATGTCAAGTATTTTAAGAAAGACGCATTACCCCAACAGTCGGGTTACTAAGCGCTTTAATTGACCGAGACGTATAGTATAGTATATTAGTATACGTTTACCATTGAAATAAATTGTATAATATACATGTTTGTAACTTTCATTTTGAAAAATCCAAGATGTTTTATGTAATCTTGAGAGTAACATTGATATTAGGGAAAATTGCCAATATAAACATTTGACCAAATTAAATTACTATTACAACCATTTAAAAAAATTACAAAAAAACAACCAATAAAAACGAGCCACTTGTCCATTTCTCGCCACGTGAGCGAGGAAAATCCATAATCCCTCGCTTAAAAGGTGACTGGGCGAGGGATTTACATAATCCATCGCTGACGTGTCGAAATGTTAGGAGTTCCTCGCTGAAAAGGTGACTAGGCGAGTGATTTTCATAATCTCTCGCTGACGTGTCGCAATTTCAGTGGTTCCTCGATGACGTGTCTTATTCCTCGCCCATAATTACCAAAATGTCATTACTCACTTAAAATTTATATTTAAAAATAACAAAATTTTAAAAAAAGTATTTACCAAAAATTAAAAAATCATTAGTTTTTAAAAATTTTCGTTATTATTTTTTAAACACTTAAATTTGTTATTTAATGTGGTTTTCCCCTATATAATACAAACTTTCTTCTTAACATACTTATCAAATTTAATTTTTTAATTTATTTATTTTACTAGTTTAGATTTATGTTTTTATCACGTGTTGAATTAAAATATTAAATTAATAGTTAATATTTAATATTTAAATAATTTTTTAGATACAGATATGATTCGAATGTATACTCAACTACTTTTAGTAACAATAATATTTTTTTTTAAATTTCATCTTTAAAAAACTTAAAAAAAGGAATTCACTTAAACAAAAGTTTTTTAAAGTTTGTTTTATTATTTAAACTTTTTTAAAATAAGTGTAGTTTTTAAAGAAAGTTTAAAAAATATTGTTATTACTTAAAATAATTGAGTATACGTAATCCGAATTATATCTTATCTAAAACATTATTTAAAATTTTTAAATATTAAATTTTAACTATTAATTTAATATTTTAATTAAGCCCTTGTTAAAAATGTATTTCTAAACTAGTAAAATGAATAAAGTAAAAAAACTAAAATTTGATAAGTTTGTTAAGAAGAAATCTTGTATTATATAGAGGAAAAGCATATTAAATAACAAATTTAAGTGTTTAAAAAAATACTAAATAATAAATCTAACAATTTTATAACTTTTGGCAAATACTTTTTTTTTAAATTTTGTATTAAAAATATAAAAATAAAAATTTTAAGTGACTAGTGGCGTTTTGGTAATTATGGGCGAGGAATAGGACACGTCAGCGAGGAACCACTAACATTGTGACACGTCAGCGAGGGATTATGAAAATCCCTCGCCTAGTCACCTTTTCAGCGAGAAACTCCTAAAATTTTGACACGTCAGCGAGGAATTATGTAATCCCTCGCCCAGTCACCTTTTCAGCGAGAGATTATGGGAGGAATGGACACGTGTCTCTTTTTTATTGGTTGTTTTTTTTTGTAAATTTTTATTTAATGATTATAATGGTAATTTAGCTTGGTCAAATGTTTATATTTGTAATTTTCCCTTGATATTATACACATATTATGCTTACGTACACACTTGCCAAGCCAGTTAGTACTTAGTAGAAAGTGAGTTTTTTTCCAACGTATTTCAGGGGTTATAGTACATATTAACAACAGGATTGAAGTGACCAAAGTGGTGGCCAAGATGGAAACAACACGAGATAGCATGAAATATGGACTTTGTATTACTCTTTAAGGTACTTTATTATAATTAATAGATTCTTTTCAATTCTCGTGAACCTCGTAGCTTAAAATACCAAATGTTAAAAAGCATCGCTTACTCCCATGGCTAAGTATTTTATTTTGTAAATGGTAGCCACAGTACCTTGGTACAATGTTTTTCTTTCATTTGTGTCAAAGTTAGTATTTATGATAATGAATTAATATAGAACCTGTTTTAACGGTAAATCTACACGCAAGCACGGATCCAATAAATTTTTTTAGGGTCGGTTTTCTGGTTCTCGAGTAGTGGTGTATGTCTCAACATGACGTCGGACTTTTCAGTTCTCGTGAACCTGTGGTTTTGTGGTTCTCAAGTAGTGGAGCATATCTCAATGTTAGTATTCACCTAGTTTTCAGCTCCTTTATAAAGGGTTGCGTAGTCTTACCGTTTTATTGAATTTTAAACTATATTTTTCCCCTCATAAGATGAGTACAAAGGGTTGATAATGTCAATTTACACACTTAATTATGCCTCCGAAAACTTCATGAAGAAAGCAAATTGACAACACGTACTCAAATCCAATCACCGTAAGTATACCTCGTCAAAATAGGCCGGTATATAGACCTATAAAAGTGTATACTTCAAATCTTTTCCCATATCAATACATCTTTCATTCTGTAAAACACGTAATACATTCGAGTCTTGATGTGCACAATTCTTCTTATTATTCTTCTTATTTTTCCTATAATTAGAGATGTGCATGTGGATATAAAAATTAATGTGAGCACTTTAGAAACTTACTATTTATTCCTTAGTCATGTTTCTCGTATTTCAAGTGTGCATAAATAAAGTTTCTATGTAAATAATAAGAAACAGAAATAATAAAAGAGATGAAAAACTTTTAAAGATAGAATGGAATATTTGCACCGATGATACACTAAAATGATTGTATGCATAACTTTAGTTGAATAAAAATATTAGGAAAAAACGATTTTTAAAATTGTTGCATATTTGCTTATTACTAGTTTATCTTATGTGAATAGCTCTAGTTTTTTTTGTAATATTTAGTGTTCACGAGTATTTACTTACTGATAAAACAATATTATCTTTAGTGTACTGGAAAAAAAAATTAAAAATACAATTCCGGAGAGAAAAGGAAAGCCCAAAAGGGTAAAAAGCGTGAGTGATGGTGAAAGTGAAGGCATGATAATAATTAAACAGTATCCTGATTAAGGAAATTAAATAATAAGTCATCTTTCCACTGCTCGTCTTGTCTCTTTCCATTCCTGGACACCTTTAATTCTTCACACATATTGCCATTTCCCCTTTTTACCCTTTTCAATATTTTCTTTTTAACTAGTACTTTTATTTTAATTTATCTATTGGGAATCACCTTACTAAAAATAAAGTTTAGAATTTGCTGGATTTATCCTTCTTGTTATGTTATGTTTAATATATAATTAGATTTTTTTAGAAAGGCTAACTAAGATATCCTTTAATCCTAAATATAAATATATGTTTTGCATAAAATCTTAAATTTTTAAAGATAGGCACGACTAAAACACATATTGATACTGTTAAGCTTCAAACCTTTTGAGTGCATCAAATTAAGATGATTAGGAAAACAACACAATTGTTTGTAAGCAATAGTTGAAAGATAATCCCATGTAATATAAAAGGAAAGAATTGTGACTAAAAATTAATTTGTATTAGTTTCTAGCTATATGATTCATAGGGTTCTTTTATGTAAAGCTGGTTTTATATTAAAATTCATCTACTATTACGTATTCACAAGTATGAGAATATATTATTTACACCAATTTATGATTTATATAATTGACATATAACTATATATGGTTTTAAATTGAAAATATAAGTTTGATGGTAGAAGTAAAGAATATTTCCTTTATAAGTTCCGTATCTAGCATCTTGTTGTTTGGTGTACTTTTCTTGGCCTCCATAAAAATCATCAAAATGTCATCGTCACAAAAACCATGACCACCACTAAGACGTTGTTGCTGATACCACACACCATCTTTTTTAAAAATATCATCGATCCTCCTTTGTCGGCATCTTAAATTTCGGTCCCATGAGGCCATCATCATTGAGTAAAAAATTAAAATCATCATTTCTCGATCAAAATAACATTGCAATAATTTTAAGGACATACTAGAACCAGCGTCACCGGTTGTCCGGTTATGCATATGTGAGTCGTTTTTTAATAACTAGACGGTTCTTGGCGGTCAACGATTGGATCGGTGTGCCAAGTGGCCTGGAGTGCAAGATCAAACATTTTTGTAATCAATTTTTTAGTTTTTTGGGTTCTTGTAACTTTTCTAAAGATAATAGATGTTTAAACGTTTTTTATCTTGTTATGTTTTAAATGGTTTTATTTAAAGTTTAATAAGAGCATATCAAATAAGAGCTTTCAAATAAGAGCTTTTTAGGTGATTTTAAAAAGAAAGGAATGTGAGATGGAGGAGAGACAGATGAGGCGGAGGGGAGATGGTGGGTTGAAGTTTTTGTACAAAAAGGCGTGTTTTAAAGAGAGAGAGAGGGGGGGAGAGCGAGGAGAGAAAGAGAGAGTTGGTTTTTAAGAGCGTGAAAGTCATGTGTGTGGACTGTGAAAGAAGAAAGAAGGTTTTTGATCCACAACATGGAGTGGGAATCAAGGAAGAGCGAGAAATCCTGGGCTCAAATGGGACCCCTAGAACTCGGGTTTTAAAAATTTTCCTAACCCGATGAATATTCATCGGGTGCAACTTCGACTCTGTCTCTCTTTTGTTGGTAAGAATAGGGAAACATGGAAAAATTAGAACACCATCTTATAAAACGAGGTAAATCTAGAAAATATCAACAAAATTGAAAAAATTGATATAACGCTTATAAGTCACCCCGAGAAACAAGGCGACTCCCTCTCCCCTTATTGTCAATGGTCTAAATATTTGGAATTTTTGTTTTTTTCTATATATATATTATTTATGATGCCAAATGTTCTTTTTAATCTAATCCAATTGGTCTGACTAGTGTAGTGGTAACGTCTCAATTCGCTAAAATAGTTTAGTTTTGAAAGCATTCTGATATAGCAACATTCATTTCAAAATCAATAACATTTTTAAAACCATATAAGTCACTTAAAGATAATGTACAAAAGATAATTACAATTGTGAGAGTAAAAAAATGATCCTCTTCTATATAAGATTCAAAGAAATAGTTACAAATGAAATGAATTGTGTGACTTGAAGGGATAATACTATAAAATGGTTCAGGCCAAAGCAGTTGAAGGGTGTGGTTCATGAACAACGACGCTCGGTGGGCTTATACGACAAATTGGATAAAACAGGGTTGTAACTTGTAACATCGATCCCCAATCAATTCATATGACTATCGAACAAATAGTCAAAATAAGCACAAAAAAAGATTAAAGTTATAAAATCATCTTTAAACTTGCAAGATATTCGATTTCACGTGTACGAGAATCATATCAAGACAAAACAAATTCACATATAAGTTTGTAGGGAATTGTTCAAATAGAAATGGATTTAAAATTAAAAAGTGTAATAACTAATGTTAATTATTTATTATGTTAATCAATAGTTAAAATTATTTGTAGAATAATTTGTGTTAAAGAGATATTTTAGTAATAAATTGAAAGTCTTTTTACTTTTGCCCTCATCATTTTTTAATAAAATAATAATAAACATCAGTCACATCACGCTACAACAAATGATAGAGACAAACGTCACATCACATCATATACTCACCACTCATATTTTGTCACGTCACATTATATCAAATTACATCACAACCGTAAATTTGTTGGTGGCGGTGTTACCACACCACACCACTATACCACACACCCAAGAATTCACGGCGTAGATTTGTGGTGTTGCACTAGAAAATACGAAGTGAAGGGACGGTGGTATTACCGCACGGCGTAGGTGTCGTCGTGCCTTTACGACGGGACAACCTTCCACCTTTAGACAAAATCTAGTGAGAGAAAAGCTGCAACTAAGATGTATAACCCAACCCAACTCAACCCCCATCCCCCAACCCCCCACAATCTATACTTTCATAGATAGATACACATATATGTATCCATCTACAACCCACCTTCTTCCTATCTCTCTTTATGAATCCTAGGTTTCTTTTTCCTCTATACCTCCTACTCCTACTCCTACCTACCTATTCCTCCATCCTTCACAGCACTTCTTTTTGGACTTGCTCCCATAAACACCATCCACACACACTCACACACAATTTCTAATCACCTTATTATTATTCTTATTATTCATATTATTATCATCATTACACACACCCCATGTAGATCGATCATCACATACATCCATACACACACAGAAGATTAGAAGAAGATCAAGGGGCCTTTCGATCGCTGTTTCACCGGACAAATGTGGGATCTAAACGGGTCACCCGATCCGAGAAACGAACAAGAACAATCACACGCTTGCTCTTCGCCGGAGGACGACGATAATCATAATAATAATAATATTAATAATAATAATAATAATAATAATATTAGTAAAGGTAAAGGTAAAGGCGTCGGATCCGCATCGAATTCAAGTTCCTCCGTCGTCGTAATGGACGGAGACGACGGCTCCGACGACGACGGCAGTTCAAGAAAACGGAGCAACCGATTGTTCGGCTTCTCTATGGACGGTGGCGGTGGCGATCGGCCGGTGACCCACCAGTTCTTCCCCGTCGACGGTGCTGGAGTGGCCCCCGCCGCCGGTACTTCGTCGTCGGGGAGTGGTTTTCCGGCAGCTCACTGGGTGGGAGTGCAATTCCGGCAGCAGTCGCCGGGGTTTGTTTGCGGCGGCGATTTCGCCGGAGAAGGTGGTCCGGCGGAGGTTCCTCAGCCGCTGAAGAAAAGCCGTCGTGGACCCCGTTCTAGAAGCTCACAGTATCGTGGAGTCACCTTTTACCGACGAACCGGCCGATGGGAATCGCACATATGGTTGATTTTTTTCCCCTTTTTCTTCTTTTGTTTATTTTATGTCAATTTGACTTCGTGTGTGTTTTAAGTTTTATCATTTTCTCTCTTACTTCTAGAAATGTTTTTTTTATATAAAAGAAAAAAGTTTTATTAAGTTACTTAAAAATCATAATGAAATGTTTTCATCGATTTTGAATTAAAGAAACCAATTTGTTACTTCTTTTCTCATCCAGCTAAGTAATATTTTAAAAATTATTTTGCAACTTGGAGCTCTTGAGGTTTTAGTATACTAAACACAATCAAAAGTGAAACGAACCAAAGACATTAAGACAAAATAGGTCTTGAAGAAACACCTAATTTTAAGAATTATCAAAATCGGTTTTTAGGAAGCAGAAATGACTAGCAAAAGATTATATAAAGTTAGAACTTTATACTATTATACTATTATGCGTGTATATGTTTGTCATTTTACGTATGTTTTGTTCCGTTCAAACTTTTATTCGTGTTTGTTGCCGGACCTTATTGAATTATTACATTAGGTTACTTGTTTGGACCTATTACGTTATTTATTTCTTCTTGTTACGTGTTCGTTCTATTAATTTATCATTTATTATGATTAAAGATATTGGGCTAATTAATCTTGTTGTTTTCATAATTTAGGGATTGTGGGAAACAAGTTTATCTAGTATGTCTTGTATATTTTGAACTTAACACAATTAGACTTATAAGTATATAAATTAATTTTTTTTTCTTCATGGTAACACAGGTGGGTTCGACACTGCACATGCGGCTGCACGGTAAGCGCATCAAAACTTTTTAATTACCTTTTATATTATTTTTATGGGTAAAATTAGCAAGTAATTAGGGTCCTAAGTGTCATCTGCACAATTAATTAACTAAATAATTTTATTTGATTTTGCAGGGCATACGATCGGGCAGCTATCAAGTTTCGGGGAATGGAGGCTGACATAAATTTCAGCCTCCAAGATTATGAAGACGATTTGAAACAGGTTGGTATTATTTTATATGTTTTCTTCTTAGCATGTTTTTACTTTTCACCTTTGTTTTGAAACGTGTTTTCATGTTGTTATTGTTTGATAAAACAAACAATGAACAGATGAGCACCTTGACAAAGGAAGAATTTGTGCATGTGTTACGGAGACAAAGTACCGGATATCCGAGAGGGAGTTCGAAATATAGAGGAGTTACTTTGCACAAATGTGGTAGATGGGAAGCAAGAATGGGTCAATTATTAGGCAAAAAGTATGTTCTTTTAGCTTTTTAACTTGTTCAACGTTCAAGAAACCCAATTCACAATACTTAGCTATTAAATTCTATCATCAAAATGCCAAAAAATTTGATTCGGTGAAAGATTTCTAACTTATACACAAATGTGCTAACAAAAATGACAAGAATATGCTATGTTTTTGCAAGAAAATTGGTTTACACAAATGATATTCAATATTCCCTTTTATAGAAGGTTTTGCTCCTTCTATTTTATTTCCGTTAGTAATAAGTATTTAATATTAGGAACCCTAATTTTACATTCATCATGAAGGTTATAACTTATATTATTAATTTAAGATCTATAATTCTTTTTCGAATAGAGATACGTTTTTGACAATTTGTTAATTATTTATAAATTTGGTATGTTGTTTTTGACCAAACAAAATAAAATTTAATATCATAATATATCAATAAGTGACCATAGAATTATTTGAAAACTAACCTTATAAAGAAGTACTTGTTTCACCGTTTATATATAAAGCTGGCTACCATTGGGCTATGTGTACACCTGTGTACCTACTTCTATTCATTTCATCAAGTTAAGTCACTTCAAAACACAAAATTCAAAACCCACTTGACATTTTTCCTTTTGTGATTCACTTTTTCCCATTGCACTAGGTATGTGTATCTGGGTCTCTTTGACACTGAAGATGAAGCTGCAAGGTAAATATGGTGTTTTTTACTTTTCAAAGGTATGATATGTCATATGTTCATTTATAAGGCTTTAGTGAAAATATATTATATTTAGGGCTTACGATAGGCAGCCATCAAATACAATGGAAAGGATGCTGTGACCAATTTTGATCCCGCATTTTATGAAAATGAGTCCCATGTTAATGGTAACGGTTTTCGTTTATTGTTATTATTTTATTTTTTTTGTGTTTTCTAATAATTAGTTTGTCGATTAATAGTTTATAGTTACACTGCAGAGTCTTCAAATAATAATGATAAGAGCAACAACGGGTCATCGGATCACAATCTTGATTTGAGCTTAGGACAGAATTCTGGCCCGAATAGCCAATATAGTCAAGATCTTGGATATAGACCATTGGTATGTGTTATCTTTTTTGCCACGGATGAGGCACAAATAGTTGATATTGATTAAGAGCCAAATTTGTTGTTTTATATGTTAATATTAATGACACGTTGAAATCATATTGATATTCAGGTGTCATATTGATATTATCTATCATAGATTATAGATAATATTATTTGATACATCTTTAATCGTTAAGCTTGTTTTGCTAGTCAATATTCTATCTCTAGTTTGAGTATTAGAATAGTTATTGACAAACCATGATTATTGTCTTGTTATGACATTATCTCATAATTAAGCTATATGTCTATATTTAAAGGGGTAAATCTTCGATGACCAATATATGAAAAATCACGTATTCTTAAGCTATTTTGTCTAAATTTACTTATGGGCTAGCTTTGATATCTTGTCATATGTTTATGTAACTAAAGGCATTTGGGGCGGGTCGGAGTGAACAATATAACAAGATGGAGACATTGCAACTTTTAAGTCAGACACATCTTCAACCTGTTGGATCATCATCAGAAAGAAACTATGAATCTCGCAGACATGAACATCACACGAGAACCGTTGATCACCCGTCTATGTTTCACATGTTACACCCACCACCCCATAATTCTTCAAATCACCAAGTGAGTCTAACTAATTAATTTTCTCTTATTTGTTTGCATTATTGTCTTTCAACTCTTGAACATTGATTAAAGTCGTCGTTCATATGAAATGTTTGTAGGCTCAGCCTTCGAGCAGTACGATGGTTGTAGGAGGACAGGAGTCGAACAGAAATAACGTACATATGTATGCAAATAGTGCTGCAGCATCATCAGGATTCCCACAACAAAGATTTAACATGAGACAACCAGCAGCCCCACCAACATATATATACTCAAACATGGCTGCACAACAATGGCTATAGTGCTAGTATTTCTTTAACTGTCACGTGAACCATACCTTTAACTTGAGTTTCTGTTTCGTTAAATATCAGTGTCTTATGTTAAGACTATATAATAGTTAGGGATCGTGATCTTTGAGGATATGACCGACGTAGAATGATTCTTCTTATTTCTCCCCATGGATTTGAGTATTCAACTTAAACAAAAAAGAAATTCAAAAAAATTTCATTGAATTCTTGATGATTACATACGTCCCTTTTTGTGTGTTTTATTGCAATATATTATGTTGTATTTTGAGTTTTAAGATGTATCGTCTTATTTATACTATATATAAAACATATGAGAGTGGTAATTTAAAATATCATAAAATTAATAACATTATTTTATTCAATGCATAATACACAACCGTTTTTTAGAGTAAAATAGTATTTATAACGTTATTTACGTATTACCATTTACAATTAGTTAAATAATAATTTTAACTTACCAACAATTATATAAAATTTTATATTATCTAACCATAAACAAAAAAACTTAAGTTGTTTAAGAGTTTGGTTATATATCTTTTAATCTATCACGTTTAAAAAAAATTTCAGAATACAATTGTAACCTGTGTTTTCTTTTTAAACATTTTAGTGTAAACTTTTTGCTAAATGGATCCGTACTTTGTGAGTTACAATAAATTAACGTATAAATGTACAAGTAGTTATGTGAAACCCATTTATTTGATTTTTTTGAATTTTAGCGTAAAAAAAATATAACAGACTTTATAAAAAATACTACAAGAACGTGCCGGATTTATAATATAGTCCCGTCACATTGCGCAACACCTTTCTAGTCGTCAAAAACGCTTATTGTTTAATGAAAATAATAATAGCTAGATAATAATCATAAAATAATAAATATATTTTTATTAGAATCATGTTTATTTGCATATATAATATAATTATGGACAGATTACTTGTATAATTTCTAATCGTAAATATTATATAATGTTAAGTTCAATTTTACTCTCCAATGTTTGTTAAAAATAACTATTTTTCTCAATAAGATTAGAAACGTCGATTTACCTTCACAAGTTTCATTAGTCATTTCGACTTATCAAAAATAATAAACTTTAATTTGAAGTGAAATTGAAATAACATATAAAACTTTTGAATGTAATTTGATGTTTTGAATCTTTTAAAGGAAAATTGTTACTTGAGTCAAATCTTAGAGAGCAAAATTGAAATTAACTTTATTATATATTTTATTAATTGATCAAATACTATTTGTATTCTTATACTTTTTTTAAAAAAAATTACACGCACATATACTTTTTCTTAAATATTACACGCTCATATACTTTTTCTTAAATATTTACACGCACATATAAATAGTTTTTTATTAGAAGTCATTTAAGCGTTAAATAAAGGTAAATATTAGTGTCTTGTTGGCGAACTTTCTAGCCAAACCTGATTTTCTTTCTGGGTGGCCTTAAACAAACCTGTAGCCAATGTAATTGTAATTAGGGTTGTATGATGGGGATTATAGAAAGGATCGAGGGGTATCTTATAACAAGTTGTAAATCACAAACTCCTAGTCATCTCCATCTTGTAGTTGTCACCCCCCCTTTCTCTTTCACTTGTTCGGCCATCGCAAAAGAAATAAGAACTGAGGCTCAAAGGTCACGACCTTGATCGTTAGATTGTATGAATCACCTCATGAAGTTTTTTTAACTAGTAAATCAACAAGATTACGGTATAAAAGTTTCAAATATAACTCTTGTTTGTTTTTTACTGTCGCAACTAGATTCGTGGTGCGTGTTCGTAAATAAGTTAATAATGGTATGTTCGTTTTTCTTTTATTGCGAAATCTTTTAAAATGTATTGTACAAAACCCCACAGGGTTCGGGGCAGCTCCTCAATGGGATGCAACGACAATACCCCTGGCGAGGTTCAAAAAGCCCTAACCGAATTCATGTTGTAACACCCGGCCCCTCGCACCAATAATATTGTCCGCTTTGCCCACGAGTAGCTTATGGATTTTCTTTTGGTTGCCCGTGTGAAAACTTCCCAGGAAGGTCACCCATCCTTGGATTGCTCCCACCTGAGCACGCTTAACTGTGAAGTTCTCCTCTCATCCACAGGCAATACGCCCAAAACGTGTTGCTGATATTAGAGGCCAAACATTTCTTATGAACCAAGAATCTTTACTGTACACGGCCGATGTGAGATTCGCCTAGAATGTTACACATGTTACACGATAATATATGTAGGATGTTATATTGTTGTTACACTAATTGATATCAATTGTTTGATTAAAGTTACATGAAATTTGATAATCTAAGAGTATAAATACTCAGTCGTAATTTTCTATATCAACAACTTGACCATTGAAGCATCAATGGCAATTTATGTTAGTGGCAATTTATCTTTAGTCAATAGTAAATGACCTAGTAGTGGCTCTTTTGTAGTGGTGAGTGTTCTATGGTCACAACATACCAGTAGCTGCAACTAATGTCAGCAGCAACATGGGTGATTATTGGTACCTTAAGATTGGGTTTTCTCACTAATATACCTTTTTTAACTCTCGATTGTTATAACAATTATTGTGATGGTTCAATCCCTATGTAAAGGAGTTATTTGGTTTGTTTAAACATTAATTTGTAGAGTAATCATTCTTGTTTTTAAGAACATTTTGGTCTTATCCGATTATTCAATTTGTTTATACACAAATAATACTTTAATCCAATAGTAACACACACAATTCTAAAAACTTCTAGCAAAGTATGAAATTTAAATATTATACATATGGCAATATAGGACTACTAGCAAAAGTATGAAATTTAAGTATTATACATATGTCAACGGCCATTGTCATCTCATGAGAAAAAAAACGAGAAAACTAGGTGGAGGGTGGTGATTGGCAGTGGACGTGACGTGATGATGGTGGCGAAGCGGTGATGAACCCAGTGAATATTCCCCGATTGGTTACAAAGATGAAGAAAAAAGATGCGAAGAGAATTGGATCCGAGAAAAACCAGAAACGATCCCCCCTCCGAGAGGAGATAGAAGACTCGTTCCCCAAAACCACTCCGTTAATGCTTCCTCTTTTAACCACCCCAGTTAAAAAAAGGTTTTTTTAATATTATTTATTTTAAACATATAAATAATGGAAAGTTTTAAGGAAAATTATTGAATTCCTTCAACAAACTATTATTTTGTGTGTACCTTTGTAAGAATAAAAGAGGAAGCATTAACGTAGGTGGCAGAAGAGGGTTACACAACTCAGTAATTACTCAATCCAGTAATAATGTCACCATACTCCTGACCTTATCTTATTAAATACTTCAAATAATACACGTAAAAACTAAGATCATATAATCATATTATATATTCTTCTTGGATAATAAAGAAATATAAATATTTGTACTTATTATTCCTATTTCTAATTTGAGATTTTTATTATCTGACATAATGGCATTTAAGTTAAAGAGACAGTCGTTAAGCATTATTAAGTTTTTTAATGATAAAAGACCCTCATCTTATTTTAATTAGAGAAATATGGGAGTTAAAAAAACTCTCTTTTTTCACCAGAAAATTTTATGTTATTATTTTAGTTTATAGTATTCACTTCATTGAAAAAAACTGTAATTTACTAGTCTTTCTACCTATAATTAGTTATCATTTTTGCAGTTTTTTTATTTAACAGTATTTTAATATAAAGATAAACATAAAATTTGGTTAAATAGATGATAGTTTTATGAGGAAGAAAGTAATAACAAATGATTAAATGACCATTAGAAAAAACGTATGAAACACATGATGCATGTAATGTCTACTTATTATTAAAGTTGAGTATTTTTTTCTAGATAAATAATTTAGCTCATGGTTCAATGTAAATGTTAAATTCTAAAATTGCCTAATATGAAACGATCAATATAACCGGTAACACACTTGTGGAATATTTTTCTATAAATAATCAAAAGCAAGAGAATTTTCTTTCCTAAAATTGCTAATGATATACATCAACATGCATATTGATAACCAACAATTCGTTTTCAAATCTTACCAAGTTTTTCGATTAATTTTAAAAATGAAATATCAATCCTGCAATTCTGATACAACAAATAATTTAGGTCAAATTCCTAAAATTTAGGTCAAATTGCATATATTGATCCCTTTTACCCTTTTATCCTATTTGAAACTTATTTATAGTAATGTAAAATCCAATAAAAAATCTTATTTCGTAAAAAGATGATCATCCAACCATCTTTTAGGGTTTTTGGATCCATTTCGTCAGGTGGTGCGTCACCACATCCATATAAAAATGAAGCAACTTGTTGTTGTCGGTTTGTTGAATTATATTTTTATATATCTTTACTATCTTAGTATCCCGTATATTACAAGGATTGAATAAATAAAATAATAAATAATTAATACTAAAAGTTTATGATTATAAAATTATGTTTAAAGATAAAATATGATTATAATTGTATATAAATAGCTATTTCAAGTATATAAACAATAGATATGTTATAAATAGAGAGATATATAGATAAATAGATAGTCTATAAACTCATTTATTTAACGGATTATAGTTAGTAATAAACACGAAAAGTTACAGTATGATATTTTAATATATGATATGTATAAAATTATATACAAATACTTGTTCAAGAGATAAAAACAATTATATTATTTTTAACTCTCTTATCTAAATAGTTCCATTTTTAAATATTTATGTTAGATTTTCTTATAAAAAATTATTGTTATAAAAATCTTATTTATTAAAACCTCAAGTTTCTAATTATTCTGTTTGTTTTAATAAAACTACTTTTAAAAAATTTCATATTTTTATAATTATTTTAAAAAATGTCTTATTTAAAATATTTCATTTTAAAAGATTCAATTTTTTAGAAAATATATAAATTTTAATTTTCTTAATAAAATTTATTTTTAAAAACATAGTTGATTTTAAAAAAATGTAGATAAAAGAGAAAAATGTAAATGATCAAACTAATTTTTATGAAGAGAGAAATTATTTGAGTGTTTAAATTACTTAAATACTTTTTGGAAGGAAAATAAATTAAGAATGTTTAGAAAAATGACAAATGTTAAAAATATGGTTTAAAAAATAATAAGTGAGAAAAGAAACTTTATTTTATTAGTATCTATAGATCTCGACTTCTGAGTAAACAATGGATGCTTATACTATTCGGCTCTTGTAAGTATACATTGGTCATTTTTTCAGATTTTATTTTACAAGACCATATTATTTCTAACTTTAATTTCGAGCAGTTAACTTAAATATATCCTAAATATATATATAGTTTGTTTACAATGAGACTTAAACGAATAAACCATTTGGGAGAGTAACTATTTTAATACATTCGTATTATTAGATGCCATTTGGTAGTCTTTTAATTAAATTATTTTGGTAAGTTTAGCTTTATGAATGTCATTGATTATCCCAATCCCATACAGACATAATCAAACAACCAATCCGTAACCTACAAGTATTTCCCTGTTTAGCATATATAAAAGTTTACTCCTAAGTATTTAAATATGTGGTTAAGCCATCGTAATCACGTCCAAAAATAATTTCCTTTCTTGGTCCTCTCTTTAATAATGTTTCCGTTATGTATTTTGCAATTGCATTGTCACGTCAACCATTAATCATAATAACTTTGATTCATTTATTATAACATTGTAAATAATCTTTCTATTTTAATAAAATAGTATATTGAGATGACACGTATTAATACTACAATTATTCTTACTAAAACTTTCTCCTCTCTCTTGTGACACCTTACATTCATCTCACATCGGCCGTAAGCATTAGACATACATGATTCATAAGTAATGTTTTGTTTCTAACATTAACAACATGTTTTGGCGTATTGGCTGTGGATAAAAAAGAACTCTATAGTTAAACGTGTTCAGGTGGGAGCAATCCAGACATGGGTGACCTCCTTGGAAAGTTTTCACTCGGGCAACTAAAAGCAAATCCGTAAGCTCTTCGTGGGCAAAGCGGACAATATTGTTGGTGTGAGGGGTCGGGTGTTACATCTCTCTTATTAAATAATTATCTTAGTTAAAAATAATATTATTTACCATTTTCTTAGATTCAATAAAATTTAAAAGGATATCTATTATTCATGTTATTTTTAAATAAATAATTTTTGATAAAATAATAAAATTTTCTAAATTATAAAACTCTTTTAAAAATAAAATATTTTAAAATTGGAATTTTTAATAGATCAACTTTTTAAAAATATATATATAAATTTGTGAGTTATAATAAGAATATTTATAAAAATGACATCATTATACGGTTTTGTTTTAGAACAAAAAATTTACTTTTTTGAAAAACGTTTAAAAATAAAATTTTAAAAAGTTGATATCATTATTTTATTATTTATAGTAACTTCTCATACGTAATTTTAGTCATATCATATCTTAAAATATCATTTTATAATTAATAAATTTTATTATATTAATATTTTTTAATTCAACCCGTGTAACACACGGGGTTACTAAAGCTAGTTTTTAAATATACGATGTTAATGGTCAAATAAATGACTTTATTTTAAATTTAAGGAAAATGTCACAAAATATTAATCAAGTTTTAAAAGTATTCGAATTTAGTCATTCATATATATTCTTCTCAAATTGGACCACCAAACGATCAAATCAAGTCATCATTAAATTTTATTATGTCAAGAAAGTAACGATGGAGAAAACGTGGGGGTTAGAATTTTCTTTATATAAACTTATATTAAAAATAAATAAACTTGTTAATTATAAAAAAAATAAAAAAGTACTTAAAATTTACGTTAACGTTCCTTATAAGCATCAATAGATAATATAATGCTAAAAACATGTTAAGACTTTTAATTTATATAAAATATAAAACTGGGTAATCTAATCGGAAAACTTTAAAACTTGAGTTAACTAATTATAACACTTTTGTAAGTTGTTACTATTTTACAAAGTTACCCCTTATATTTAATAGAAAAAATATAGTATTATGTAGAATTGTAGAATTATTGCTGTATTTTAATATATAAAATTTTATTAAATTTATATTAGTATGATAATAATGTATTACTATGATAATAACTGATAAAGTATTAAAAGTGGAGGTAGAGAAAGAAGTAAAGAGCACATGATTTATGTCTTGAAATACAATTTTTATGGCTAAAAACACTTCCATATTTAGTAATATAAAAAAAATTAGGGTAAAATTCTCTACATTAAGTCCTTGCTTTTATAAACGAATCAACTTACCCACGGCTTTTATTGATTTATTACGAGGCGTCTAATCAATAACTAAGAACATCTTCAATAGAGCTTTTTAACCTTTAAAAATGTCAAATCATCCGTTTTTTAGACCAAGAACCGTTGCGGGGTTTGTTTTTGAAGGTATAAGTATGGAGATGAACGCCAAAAAACATATAACATTTTCAAAGGTGGGTCGGGATTGAGTTTTAATATTTAAAAAAATGATATATTTATATTAATAAAATATTTAGTTTTTCAATATTAGTTTAAGCGTTGGCGTTTCAAGTCAACTTCATGCACCTGAAAGTGCCCAAGTGTCTGAACAGTACGCCGGAATAGTGCTCATATGTCTGAAACATTACTTATGCGTCTAAACCCTAAACAGTGCTCATGTGCCTTAATAATGCATCTGAATAGTACTCATGTGTCTGAATAGTAACTTTAATTTTTAAAATTTAACTTTTATTTTTCACAATAATTTATTATTTATTAAATTTAAAGTTTAAATTTCAAATTTTAAAACTTTAAAATTTTAATCTAAAAAATATTTAACTTTTATATTTTAAAATTTTAAAATTTTCATCCACCAAAAGACAGATAAATATTTTATTTATAATTTATATTAATATATAATATTGATATTAAAAAATATAAAATGTGCTAATGATATGGTAATGTTTTTAGGTGTTTTTAAGTTTTACTATTGAAGATGATTTTTAGGTTTTTGAAGAATGGGTGATTTTTGATGTGATTGTTAACTAGACATTTTTTGAGTGTTTTTTTATTTCATCATTGGTGATGCTCTAATGAGGTATTGATGTATTATTTTCAGTTGTATATTCCGTAAGACTAAGAGCATTCAGAGTCCATCTCACATCTTCATCTTTATAATACACAAAAAACTATTATTTTTCTCTCTCCTCTTTCTAATTAAATAATATTTTTTCATATCTTTAGCAGTATATTTTTTCTTTCGTCCACTCACAATCATTTTAAAAAATATTAAAAATTTTATGAGGGTTGTACCGTGTTTCTCCAAATATAGGAAAACAAAATATAACCCTTATCAATTTTTCATCTCATTCACTCACAACCACTTACAATCATCCATCATAATATATGACACTCACTCACATAAAAATGGAGACATGTTGTGAATGCTCTGAGAAAAGTTAGTAAGGGAGATAGATATTTTAAAATTTTTAAGGGAAAAAGGTAATGGAATAAAACAGGGAATAAAATAGATGAAGAAATGAAGAAATAAAATTGATCATTACATTTTATTATTTTGTTTTGTTATCATATGGAATGAAATTAATCATTAGTTTATTTTGTTTATTAGGTAGGATAATAAAAAGTAATAAAATGCAAAAGTGGTTATAATAGTAATGACCAATGGTGGCCGATGGTTGGTGCCGGCGGGGTGGTCGGTGGTTGGCGCCAGTGGTGCCCTGTGGTTGGCCACGGTAGTAGTGGCCGTTGGTGGGTGGGGGAGCTGGTTGGCCGCGGTGGTGGTTGGTAGTGGCCGGTCGAGAGCAGGGGCGAGGAATGATGTTGTGGCCGATGGCGACCAATCTTGGTGGCCGGAGGTGATTGTTACGTTGAGTGAATGGGTGGTGTTGGTGACTGAAGATGAAAAAAAGAATGGAATTGAAAAAAAAGGGGTAAAGAGAATGAATTTAAAACAATTAAATCAGTTATATAATAGTTAAATCTATTAACTTTATCAATCAAATATATATTTTTTTCATTCTCCATCAATAATTAATTTCATTACGCCTCTTATTTTTACGTACCAAATGCTACCAAAGTATTACAAGATTTTGTAAATACTACTATTTTTTTGTCTCAAAAGCAATTTTAAATATAAAAAAATTAATGATTAAAGATTAAATATTTTAGCTGCAAGTATTTTGAATCTGAAACTCACATTTATTTTTAATCAACAAATACTATTTTTTAGTTAAAAGTCACATCTATACATAATTTTTGTTCAAACTTGCCTACACATCTCATTCTCGTATATAAATATTTGTAACTTTTCTCTATTTTTTTTAAAACAAAACCCCTATCTTCGATTTTTAGGATGAATAGAATCTTGCAGTTTGTAGAATGTTAAACACTAATTTTTTGGTTGTGATAAATTTATCTTAACTACAAAAGTATCATTTTTAATATAATTTTCCCTTTCTTTCACCCTTTACTACTTACAATATATGAGAAATACTATACATGTAGGAAATGAATACTGGATCCCTAAATAAAATAAACGAGATTTGTGTCCCTACATTTGATCCATATTGTTAGGGACTGAGATGTGGTATCAAATCTTGTGAAAACTCTAAAACCTTTCTTAAATTAAAGAGATGATTTTGACAAAGAGAAAGAAATGTAATGTTTCCAATGCGGAAAGCAACATTCCCACAACTTTTCCGGTTAAGTTATGTTTTCTATGTTATATGAAACCCAAATTATACCTTATAACTTACCACGTTAAGTTAATTCTTCTTTTAAATTCGTTAAGACAAGATAACAAGTAACATTTGTTTTGTTTAGCCTATCAACAAAAGGCATTCCAGTTCATATCAAAATGAGTTAATTTAATAATACATATTTGTGGGTACCTTATTGATTTACATGTTGTAGTCATCAAACATGAAGATTAATATAAGGGATGTCATTAAATTATTACGAGAAATAAAAAAGATACAAGTTTAAATCTTTTAGTTATTTTATAAATGACTCTATTTTGCGAAAATGTTAGGTTGTTTTGCCCTTGCCTTCTGGGTCAGTTGTGGGTGAGGAGGGATTCAAACCTTTGACACCATGGTTCTTAGCCACTTGCTTTAATCCTTTGAACTACAGGCCACACTACATCTTCACACTAGGTCTGTTCCCGAAAGTACCTTCAAAAGAAGGAACCTTTGCTCTCTTCGTCCATTTTGGGATTAAAAGCATTCACAACGTGTTTCTTATTTTTATAAGACTGGGTATCCTATATTATAGTGGATGTGATACGTTCATGTTTTATATGTGTTTTAAGTGTTTAAATGTATGTTTTTAACGTGATTTTCCTATCGAACGTAATCATTTTGTGTTAGGTTTGAATTGTAGGTGTGGGAAGCTTAAATGATGTATACAAGAGTTACATGAAGATGGATGATACATAGATGAAAAGAGATAAAGAAAATGAAGAAACTGATGCAAAATGAGTATACGACGTAACTTACGTCCTAAAGGAAGTAAGCTACGTTCTTTCTAAAAAACGACAATTTTGGGACGTAAGACAGAGGCTAACCACGTCTATCATAAGGGAGGATGTAATTACGTCCCTGAGGACATAACTTACGTCGTATGGTTAGATTTGATGTAAATCTCCGGATTTTGACCATATTTAAGGAGGGTTATCAATTCTAAAAACCCTAATTCGCATTGGGAGCACAAAGGGACGAATTTTGGCCATTCTTGATGTTTCTTCCACTTATCTAACTCATTCAAATCCATAAAATCGTGTTCCAATCCGATTTTGTTGCCGAATTCATGAAGATGCAAGGCTAAACTCCGCGTGATCTACCTCGGGTAATAGGTTTCTTGTTATTAGGTTTTTGTTCGTGTTCAATTTGTGTTGAGATTAAATTTTAGAACCCGTTGTTCTTTTTTGAGTTTAACTTGTGTCTTGATTGTTTAAACAATTGTTTTAGTAAATCTTGATTTGAATGTCATATAATTTTGCACGAGTTGTATGATTGCAAAGTTTTGGTTGTTAATTAAACTGGTATCATGTACTAAGACCCGTTAAGTCCTGGTTATCGCTATCACTTAATCATTGCACGTATATAATCCATGTTAAGGATTTTCCACTCAGTTGAACTAAACAATTACTGAAAACCAAACCTGAATCCCGGGGTGGATTACCCTTTTTCATAATCGTCTTCTAATCAATTTTCATTAATTGTAAGTTATTTTCGTAAGTTAATTTGATAATTATTCCAAAATTCATTTTTCACAACCAAGAAGCAAATAGTTTAGTAATTCATTAGTTTAACCTATTTTTTACAAATCAAAGTACGACACACCGACCATTAATTCCACAATGATCGACAACTCTACTTACCCTAACTAGTTTAAGGTGAATAGAAACACACATTTTATATCTTGTTTTATTGATACTTCAACATCAATCAGGATGTTTGTGAGTGAATAAGAGATTGGGGAACATGATACAACACCCATAATTTTTTAAATATTTTTTAAAGTGGTTACGAGTAGATAAGAGAGAAATGATAATGATAAATGTACGATAAAAAATTATTTAATGATAAATGAATAAGCCGGAGGAAGGTGAGAACGAGTTTCTCATGCCTACATATACATATGCCTAAATTAATACACATGAAAACCATCAAACTAGTTTGTTATATGTTTTAATTTACCGTTTACATACTACATATGTATTGAGTACTAGGTTATATACATAAACTATAATCTTCTTTTGCATTTTAGGAGAGAGTATCAAGAGATAATAAAGATTATATTTATACCTTTTTCTTTTGTTCTTACTTTTTTTCAAATTTAGAAAATCATTGATCTATTTATACTCACAATCATGAATTTGTGTTTTTCTTAGATAACTTCCGGTCGCTAAACCAGTAAATCTAAGAGATATCAATTGAAAAATATCTGGAGATGCATGAATGTGGAATAAGTGAATAAGGTAAATAAAAAACCTTTTATAACTAGTCATCTTCTAAGATTTTTCTATATATATTTTATTCATATCAAAATAAAAATCAAAGATAGTTAGTTACTCGTCTGCTGAGATTAAGTAGAAGCATCAGATTATTTAACAACTAAGATCAAATGTAAATAATTTTCTGCCAAGTAAATTTGTCATATTATGTATGTATTGAAACACTTCATTCATAAAATTAAAACGATCGGTTAGTCCATAGTTATTGTGATCGAGAAAACTCTAGACAAATTGAAACATGTACCATCACAATTATTTAGCAATTAAAAGCATTTAAGGTGCTGCTTCCTTCATAAAACCTTGTCCAACCAAAATTATTTGGTTAGATTCATAAAGAAACCTATACATTTTCCTACCACGTCTATTTTTTGTTTGTTAATATTTTGTACAAAAACTATGTGGCGGAGTCTTGGTGTCATGTTACCAGATCTAACATTTCTCGAGCTTGGGACGGAACACAATATGGAAAAAACCGTTAGAAGGGTCCGATGCATAGCCTCGGAACCATCCCCCAACGATCAATTCAAGACTGCACCCATGCGAACATATATATGGATATGATCTAAGTTAGCACTTATGTATAGTCTAAAGAGACGGAAGTTGCTAGAATCATGGAAGAGGAGGAACAACTGAACAAGTTCATTCTTCAAATGTTAAATCTTGTTTATACTTTTTATAATGCCGGATGCTATGGAATATGGATTACTGGGTCAAAGTGTCAAACCCTTTATGGGCCTGAGCCTAGACATTAAGCCCAATCCGATATC
Organism: Flaveria trinervia; assembly: GCA_025506515.1. NCBI lineage: Eukaryota > Viridiplantae > Streptophyta > Magnoliopsida > Asterales > Asteraceae > Flaveria > Flaveria trinervia. The sequence goes on along the minus strand of CM046452.1, from coordinate 97,100,648 downwards.
CCTCATTAGTATGTAACATTTAATTGCATGTTATATGATTTAATAAAATGCGTTTAACCATTTAGGCTAAAGAAACCTCTATGGTGGATCATGATATTTTACTTTTCACAGATAACCCACTCTCGGGAAGTAATATAATTTCCTGTGATATTCTAAAAAATGACACCCTAATGAAAAAAATATGTCTCTTTTGGTTAAAAAGGTGAGTTTCTCCATGGCCAAATTTAACTAGTATATGGGTTTAGTAAGTCAAAATAAGTCTTGTATTCATAATAACTACAACATGTTAATGAATAATCTTAACCTGAAATTTTGTTTGTTTCCAAAACAGTTCTTTTTTTATTGAATCGAGAATAACAAAGAATGGGACAAAATAACACCGACGAACAATGCACGTATTTTTCGAATTGTACAACACTATATATCTTAATTTTTTTATGCTCCCAATCATACTAAGACATGCAATCCGTTTTAAGACATTAGGAACTGTCACTAAAATACACCTGGTTGAAGTTTTAGTACAACTTAATTACAAACGAATCATTTTGGCATCACATAAGATAAGATAATTGAGCATTTTTCTATGCCAATGTTTTCAGAAGCAAATGTTTTCAGATTCGGATTGGACGTCGAACAAAAAGTCTTTACTGGTTTGATGGTCGGAACGGATTTAAAAACCGGATGGCGTCATGATTGGCATAGATATATAGTTATACATATAATTTAATATAAGTAATTTATGTGTGTATTTTATAGTAATATATAAAAGTTAATAATCTTATGTTGAACATACTAATTTATTGTTTAATCCCTTGTTTTTACCCATCAAAATCCAAAAAGAAAACTCAAAATCCGATCCGAACACCGGTTCAACACTCCCTCCGATTTCCGGTTGGACCGGCCGGTCTGATCTGGACTCGAAATCATTGTGGTGTGGTAGTGTGTTATAGAAAAAACAATGGTACTCGTGTTACCATACGCTTATCGCATATTGTTTGAATGAGCAAAAAACTAATATAGAAAAAATAATGGTACTCGTGTTACCATACGCTTATCGCATATTGTTTGAATGAGCAAAAAACTAATATAGAAAAAACAATGGTACTCGTGTTACCATACGCTTATCACATATTGTTTGAATGAGCAAAAAACTAATATAGAAAAAACAATGGTACTCGTGTTACCATACGCTTATCGCATATTGTTTGAATGAGCAAAAAACTAATATAGAAAAAACAATGGTACTCATGTTACCATACGCTTATCGCATATTGTTTGAATGAGCAAAAAACTAATACGACTTTGTATAAAAAGTTGGTTGTTCGATTGAGACATTCCAACGGTCATATGACCCTTACAGAGCCCCGACCTGTTATCCTCCCACTGTCACGAGCGAGGGGTTTTCGCAGCTCTGTGAAACCAGCCTTACGCAGTGCCCCCTACTCTAGGAGCCATGTGACCCAAGCCTTCGCTAAAGCCACATGACCCAACTCGCAACTTGGAACGGGCAAGCCAGTTAACGCACCGACCAGACCAACCGAGCTGAATTTGTTCACCGTCCAACCATCTTTAATACCCTCACTTGAGTTACAGGCAAGCGCTACCAAGCCCAGTGATCATCATCCTACGATAGGTGCTTATAAAGTGGATATGATTGGCTTAAGGTACCGATGTGGGAAAGTTTTGTGAAGGAGAATATAAGATTTTTGAGGTTTGATATTTGATTGTTTTGTTATTTAGTCGGGAGTTTATTAAGTTTCCTATATATATTAATAATGTTAATGGAAGATAAAATATATCTATAGTTTCTTATGGAAATATGAAATTGTTACTGGTGTAGTTTTTGTGTGGTGTAAACTAGATTGGAAATGGGTAAAAATTATTCACTTTTTATAAGGGTGCGTTATGTATTTTCATGGGTTTGACTGTTAGTTTGTGATGAAGATATCATATAGAAAATAGAAGTAACTGGATTAAAGAGTTTAGAGTTATAAGTCACGAGGCTATATCACATGAAATCGCTTAATAAAGCATGAATGTGACGGCTTGTGTGTTGCTTTATGAATGGATGTGGCATTTGTGAATGAATAAAGTACCACGTCTCTTTGATGCTAGTTCCACAATATGGACCTACTAACTTCCTTTTAGACTATAATAAAATGGGATAACTTAACAAGTACAACAACATGCAATCAATTGAATGATGACGACCCAAAGTAGGTAACTTTGTTAATCACTTGCTTTAATAATGTTTAGATGGTTAAGTTTAAACCACCATATTTTTGTTTAACTAAGCAAGTTCATAGACTCTAAGCAGAGTTTAACATGCCAACTAAATTACATGGTAGTGATTACATGACATTAAAATACAACAAAAATTAAAACTGAAAACAAATAAATGAATGAATGAGGCCAGCTAACTAACATGGCAAAGGAAATGAAACAACACACTAAGCAACGTAAGCAAACATTTCTTGAAATAAGGACAACACACTTTATTACACTTGATCTCATATTGTTTTCTTATTTTGTATGTTTTATATTTGTCTCACGTGTATTGTGTATCGTAGGAATGTATTGTATTGGTTATAAATTGCAATGCTACATTACATTTCATGTTATAATAAAAAACGATAATGACCCGTCAGTCCGTCATATGTTTGTAATCTTTTGTTGCGTTTGATAGTGTTAAATGAGAAAGTTCCAATGTGGAGTCGCTTCTTCAACCACCATGATACTAAAGTGTTCCAAGACTAGGTGAGCTATCCTTTTTCAGTCCAGAAGAAACTTAAAACCAAGACCATCAAATCAAGGTCAAAAATGTGTAATTGAAGACCCCCACTCTCACCTTTTCTTTTAAACAAATACGAGCATTATCAATGATCAATTAAATGAAATAATTAATTGCTTTGACAAATATTTTCGTGAAATGGACTTTGATCGTCTGATCAAGTGGTTAGTAGCGCATAGCTCTGTAGTGCGGTAGTGGGACTTGTATTCTTTTTCATGGCTTTCTTGGGAGTACATGTCATTCACCTACTCCCAGATTTTATATTATTTAATGGTAAGATAATATAATTACTGTTTTCTGATATACTTTTGTTTGAAGATATATATTTCATTTTTCATTCTATTGTTCTTTTATTTTAACATATATTTGTTTTATTAAATCAAATAGCAGTTATGCTTGGTTTGTATTTTATTTTATTATTTCTTCTGTGTTTTTTTCCAATTGTTTTATTTATGTTAATAATATATTTTCATTATTTTATATATGGTTTCTTTGATTTGTAACTCGATTATTTATTCATTATGAGACTCCCTTTATAAGTCAACATGTGTTAATCTTTGAATGGAAATTATAAAGTTTTTTTATTGTTGGTTTTATTATAATAAGGTAACTGACTTGATTTCTAGACTAAGAATCTATGTTGAATCACTATTTAGAGGGGCTACTTGCTACAAAGACTTGGGCCTCTATTGGGTCGGGCAATTAATCAATTTTTAAGTGCTTGAGTAGATACTAAAAAAATATCATTTCCTCATAAGCTTATCTTGAAAACAGGATTTTTTACTCGAACTTTATCCCACTTTTGCCAAGCAAACCCAATTTTTACTTTTATTCGTCAACATGTGTGTTTTATGCCCTTTCTTAATGTATATGTTTAAACAAAATACTTGGTTTATCTTTTATTGATGGATGTTAAATGTTTCTCAAACATAAAATGTGTGAATCATGAGATACTGATATTTTGAATTGTTTGTTGACACAAAAAAAAAATTAAGCATAACTTCTAAATTTTTCATTACTCGACCTTGCACGTATAATAGTTCTTAATCGAACGTCAAATGACAGAGCATGTTATATAAAGAGTTATTTTTTTTCTGCGCTATAGGGCGGGAGTTTAGTAATTTTCTTGCACGCTACGCGACGTAATTTTGATCGTTATCTATTTGGCACGCTACGAGACGTAATTTTGATCGTTATCTATTTGGCACGCTACGAGACGTAATTTTGATCGTTATCTGTCCGGCTTATGTGTATTGTGCAAGTTTTTTATGTGCACTTATGTTAGCAATCTTATAATTTTCATAAATAACCTTTAATTTTTACATTTTGACCTCTTCAAATTTAATTAGTCAACAACATTATACCATATATTTATCTATTTATTTTTTCTTACACACTCACAATCTTTTGTTTTTTATTGTTTTTCACTTATAGATTTTTGATTCGACGTTTCATAAAATTTTGAAAATATCTTGCGACGTGCTAACTTTTTATCTCTGTTTTGGAGTAAATTTTATTCAATATAAAATTGTACGTCGTAAGATACAAGTCAATAACGCATAAACATACAAGTTGTCAAAGATTATCCCATGTTTTGATTATTTTACGGTCTTTTTTCTTTATCCTCTCCAAAATTTAGCATACTTTTTCTTTAAAAAAATCTTCAAATTTGTATGTCCGTATATTTATCAACTTTAATATTTTTAACTGTTTTGTTTTGGTTTTTTTATGTGTGTTACGACTTGATTATTTTTATCAATGTTATGACGTTAAATTTTTCTACGGTTTCCTTTATTATGTTAAGTTTTGAATATTACTAACGGATTAACTGCAACGCATGAGTTTATAACAATTTTATTTTTAAATAGAATTATTTTAAATCCTGAAGTGGTTTAAATAGCTCAAATAAAAACAATAATCTAATTAAAACAATAGACAATCTTTAAGACAAACTCTTAACTATCAACAAAAATAGTTGAAGTTTGTTTTAACACAGAAACTTTACTTTCATTCTTTAAATTTACTTTTACAAAGACTGCTCTCATCCTATTTTTACATTTTAGTACTACAAACAAAGAGAACGTAAGTTAATATCAATATGTTTATAAATAAACTTCTATTTCTCATGAATATTAAATTGTTGATAATAATAAATCCTTAGATTATAAATACGAAAAAAAAAGAACAACCCCTGTCATTGAATTGGTATTTGATTCTGTCGATATGTTTATTTAATTATATAACAAACTTAAGGTATTATTCTTTGCTTAAAAATTGGAAAAGCAAAAAATTAAAAAGGGTTAAACGAAATAAAAACTATAGACATAAAATATTTCTCCTTTTCTTTATGTTTCAATATTGAGAGTTAAATTATTCATTGAGTCATTGACGGTACTAGAAAAGGTCTAAGCGAGGGCAATAATTAGAGACGTACATCGACTCGAGTTCTTGGGTTGTGTATTTCTATCATGTTACTTTGTAATTAAATTTGATGTGGATTTGTGTCCTCTTTGATCCCAAAAAGTAAACAAATTTTCATTTCACCGAATATATGCAACAACAAATCTTAAATTAAACAACTTATAAATTTAGAAAGGCCAGACAAAAATCATGAATGTGGAAAACTTGTAAGAAAAGGCCAGACAACAAGGTGTCGATTTGATATAAGTGAAACGTAAAATAATTATGAAGCGTTAAAGAAAAAATCTGCCTATAAGAACTCAAGCGGTCATAAACAAATATAGTATGGAATGAGAGGGTGCATAGGCCCCCACTTAGTTCTTACTTTCTAGCCACTAACATTGAAACGAATACATTATTGCCTCTATTAGTTTCAGTAAAAAGCCCTTAAAATTGTTAAGTCTGCTTTTCGTTCGCTTTTACCTTTTATTTTATTTTTTTTAACTAATACGCGTTTTTTCGATATTAGTAATCGCTGACAATGATATATAATTAATGATGCTTGATATGCTTTTATGTCATGGTTGCAACAAGGGGGGTTTAATAATAGTTTACTCTATATTATACGTTAGAGGCTGTTTGACAACCTTTTAATAGTTCAGATGTCTTAATGGTTCAGCACTTAATGGTTTTGACTGTTTGTTTTGTGAGCAAATGTTTAAATGGTTTAGACATTTGCCTCTAAATGATTAAGCGTTATAATGATACTGAATGATTAATATGTCAAATGTTGAATGGTTAAAACTCGTATCTGAATTGATCAGATATTTGCATTTGAATAGTAAACAATATACTAGCTTTTAATGGTTCAGACATCTTAATGATTCAACACTTAATGGTTCAGACTTTTTATTGGTTTAGTATGTAATCATTTAAAAATTACCAAACAGCCCATTAGTATTTTGGATTAAATATAAAGAATAGTACAAAAAGAATAGGAATGGTGAAACCAATGAAGTAATGAGGTACGGGTAGTTTTACTAGTTTAGTAAAGTAAGTACATCGTCACGTGAATCACAACCCTCGTTGACTCCTCTTTGATGCCGACACACCTCCGCATATTTGATGATCTCACCCACAAACCCCGATTACCGTCCGGTTGAGCTAGCCTCCCATCGTCTAAAAAGAATTTATTGCTATTCCTTATGATATTAAATAATTCACATCAATGATTCATTTCTTATTATTTTTTTTCATCTATGACACCATGCTTCTTTATTCTTTAACGATTTATTAAATGATCAAACAATAGTATTATAATTAGCGTTACATATAGATGAACTAATTTGTTTCTTTTTTTATGTACGACACCATGCTTCTTGATTCTTATCTCAACAATTTATTAAATTTAAAAATGTTATAGTAAATCGAATACGCATAAACAAAGTTACTAAGAATTAAATATAATGACAAGCTATCATATAAAAAAAATTATCTAAGAAAAACTACGATAGAAAGTTCGCATTACATTTTCTCATTTTTAAACAAAAACGTTTTAACCGGTTCTCAGTGACCTGTAACCTTGTATAATAGTTCTATGTGTCTTATTCTTCTCTCTTAAGTTTTAGGTTAGTGTTCTCATTTGTCTCAAAGGTGAGGGGGCGTGTTCTTACTTATTCTGAAGTGTCGCATCGCCCTACATCCCTAGTCTCCCTCCCACTTCTCTTTGTCCTTCCATGCTTTATTTGGGTATTACATTATAACATCTTGTTATATGTCATTATTCGGTCTAGAATCACCAAATAGCAACATACTTGTAACATCTTGAATTTTTTAGTTAAATAAAAGTTAACTTGTTAAATTCTTGTAAGAACCATTGTTGTTATTTTATTTAAAGTGATGAGTTATTTATGTTTATTTCTTTAAATTTGTCTTAAATTGGAAGTTGATAATGTTAATTATTACTTATTAAATAATAATAATAATATAATAATAATAATAATAATAATAATGATAGTATTACTATTATTTAATAAAAAAAATTATAAAACTTAGAAAAGTTTAAAACTTAAAGATAATTAAGTTTAGGGGTTTGTTTTGTCATTTTACAAAATTTAAAAGAGAGTTATTGGCATAAAATAATAACAATTCATATTGTAGGGGCATGTGTGTAATTTTTAAAAGTTCAAAACCAACCCACCCTTTTTCCCTCTTTTGCCCGACTTTCCAACGGCCGGCCAGCCATGCCCAGCGCGACGCCGGCGAACTTCATAACTGGTCTAAAGACCGCGAAATAAGAACCAAAAGTCACCAAACGATACGTGAAGATGTTTCGAACTCGAACACAATGTTTATTTGGGTTTAAACTCGGGTATTAATGAAGATTGAATCTGAAACCAAATGTTCGATCAATATCCATCCGTTTCAACTCCTGAATTACAATGATAATCAAATTAATCAGTTAGAAATGTTTATATAATCATTGTGAAGTTTAATGTGTGGTTTAATTTGAGTTAATGAATCCATTAATCATTCAACATAACCGAAATAGTTAATCGAACATCAAAATGCTTTCAGTACCTTAACGTTCAAATCAAAGCTATTTAACAGAGGGCAAAGGTGCCCTTCGACCCCTTTCAACTCTCTGTAAACCTAATTTTGTGAAGCAAACACTCAATCGACAGCTCCAAGTTCTTCTTCTTCACGAATGAACCGAGTCAAAACCGAGCCTAAATACTATAAATCGAACTTAATCAAGTAAGTTAAACACACCATCGTACTCGGATTTACTCAAGGAATCAAAGCCCTATGTTTGATTTTATTAATCACATCAGTTGGATGTTCAATTTGATGCAACCCGAAACTAGGGTTCATATGGAATTTGGGGTTTTCTAAAACAAGGTTTTTAAAATATTATTTCGGAATCGTAACATAAAGCGGTCCTTAGCCTGCTGGTTGGCTCCATCATTATTCGTAGCAGGGTCCGGGGTTCGACCCCGGGCACCCCCAAATTTTTTTTTAAACTTTTCTTTTATTACATTAATTGACAAAAATTACTAGTATTCTATTAAGTAAAATAAAAATTATTTGGATACTTAAATTCAATTTATAAATTATTAATCTAATTCCTAAAGAATTTTGGTAGTATAATCTACTATTTATAACCAATAGCTGAACAAAAACTTTGTTAATGTTTGTTAAAATGTTATAAAATATATAATTTATAAGTTTAAATATTTATAAAAAAAATTTTAAAATCTTTATTTGATTCCTAAGACTTCTAAATAAGATAATATTTTAGTTCTTTATTTTTGAAAGGCTTTAATATTATGAAACCTTTATAATAACTACTCAAAAGTTTAAAAACATTATAAATCAAACTTAAATACTTTTAAGTTATTTTGCAAGTCAATTAAATAATTGATTATCAAATTAATTATTTTGATCAAGTGTTAAATAATTAACTTTTAGATTGATTACTTATTCTATACTCAACCATTACCTATTCAATTATTAGTAAACATTTAAGTAATATTACTATTCAATTTTACTAATAATTCATTATAAATTTAAATCATAATTTCTAATCAACTTATTCCATCTTTATGGAAGCAAAATGTAATTAGTTGTATTATTTTATTTAAAGCCTAATTATCAAAACCCCAAGTTCCAAATGAAACATTAATTCATGCTTACTCTTGAACTATATCCTAAGACATTAAATCTTAGGTTGAATCGTGAAGAAAACGTTGGGATACTTTCATCTTCGTGTTGTTATCTTTAGTGCACTTTAGCACGTGAGTTTTCCATGTGAGTATGTCTATACCCCTTTTATACTTTCACAATTTGGGGTGAAACATGTTATATTATAAACTTTGCACTTGTAAACACGTTTGATTCTTGTAAACTTATGGCATTTCACCTGTATGTTGTGGTTAGTTGGACTTTGTGACTACCATGTAATGTCGAATATATGTGAATCATTAACTATTGCTAGCCTAGCGAAGTCATAGATCTATAGGCCAGACAAGCCTGCTTGGTTGATCCAAGTACACTTAGCTAATCGTATATACTTTTAAACGTTTGAGACCTGTAAAACTTTGTCGAGGTTTGATTGTGCATTATGTCTTACATACCTAGTTACTTTGTTCTCTAACTTACAACATGAATTGTCATATTTTATATACTTATGTATTGAAAACTATGGAAATCTCATCAACATTATTGTTGACCCTTTATTTTTAACATGTTTCAAGAAATACTCAAGCTTGATCGCCATTTTTGAAGTTGTTCACACCTAGAAATGGATCTAGTTAACTTAATGAATGAGCTTGTTATATTTCTTATATTGTGTTCTTATTTGAGACTTTGGTTGTAATGTACCTTTCAAACTTATAAATAATATATTTAGATTTAATAATAGCGTTATGTGGTTGCGAACGATCTTAACTCTCACTCCTCGACGTTTTCGCCGTCAAGGTTGGGGTGTGACAATACTAGATTCATTGGTCATGTGATTACCCTTTTATCATCTTATGAAACAGAATTATGTTTATGTAATTTACTAACATTGATGTTTAACTTAGGTTACACAATATGCTTATAGATTCAATCCAGGAGTGATCATCTTTTGTTTAATTGCAACCAGTTTATAATTTTTTAGTATTTAGTTTTCAATCAACAAAGCAAAAATCAAAAGCAAATAATTCGAGTTAAACACTTAAACACCATCCATTAATTCCTTGTGGTTCAACACTTTTTGTTTGCCCTAACCAGTCTTAGGTAATCAAGACATATTCTCTTATATTTGATTGGTTTATCAACGATGATTGATGTCCCATCGACAAGTAACAAGGATACATATACAACAAGACAAAAGATGAATGGACGATGGCCATCGCAGGTTGGTGAAAGGATTTGATCAGGGTTTCTTACGAGATCATGCTAGTGGTGGTGGTGTTTCCACGACGGTGATGCAAGTTAAAAGAGAGGTGGGGGAGATGACAAAAAGGGCGGAGTTGAACTATTCACTTTTTTAAAAATATAATTTGTAATTAATTTATCTTATTTTTTTAATACTACAAGGGATATAATGATAATTTTTTAAAAATATAACAACAAAAACTAGCGTGCAATCACTTCAGAGACGACCTTTGTTATAATTGAGCGAACAATAAAAACCAAAAGTGTAAATTTTCAAAGTTAGAGATCGTGTAATATAAAGAAAAGTACATAAAAGGTTAACGTGGTTTAATTAAATTACATGTTTAATTCACAAACTTTAATATTTACAAAGTTAATTAAAACTTTTGTGTACTTATTACAGGTTTGGTGTCTAATATTAACATAAAGAAATTGCTTAATGGTCCATGTGAACTAATTTTTACAATTTTTAAATTTAGGGATCAAATTTATAATATAGTTAAATTATATGGACTATTTATACGGATTTCTCTTAAATATACTACTCTCCCTTAAACTCAAACGACCACGACAAACCCAAACAATCATTTAAAAGACAGGGAGCAACATAAGATTTAACGTAATATGCAAATAATCATTTCGGCTTATGAACAAACGCGTGTTAAAGACAGAGAGCAACATAAGATTTAACGTGATATGTAAATAATCATTTCGGCTTCTGAACAAACGCAAAGCAGGTTTGAGTGGAGTGCGATTAGATAAAGGATGGTGTGATCCGTGTGGATATATCCGTCCTATTACAAATGATGTTACAGTTGAATGACTGTTATTCTGTAAAGCAATATACGGGTAAAAAGTACTCTCCATCCGAACCAAACAACCCGGCCCGACTCGTCACGTACTTGTCAGATTTACAGTTTACTCGATTCACAGATCTCTCTCTCCCCATCTCACTACGTATATAATAATAATAATTATTATTATTATAATATAATGTGCATAACACTGTCTCTATATATATAGATATCTGTGTGACTCTGTTATATATCGTACAGCTTGCAAGCCTACATTTACTCTCTCTCTCTCTAGAAAATAGCTCCACTTGTTTCTTCTTCTTCTCTATTATTTCACTCTGCTCTGCTTTTAATTTCTTCAGTTAATGCTCCGTCGGTGGTCCATTGATCGTCGGTAAGATCGTAACTCACATTTTTTATTTTGTTCTTGTATTCTCACTATTCCAATGTGCATGCTCCTTTTTTGATTCGTTTCTGCTTACTGTTTATACTGTAGTTCAGATTTGAGTTTTAAGTTCATTTTAGGGGAAATGACGATCGATAGCATGAGTGAAGCACAAATTTGTTGTGTTATTGTTGCTGTAGTTTTGATCCAGTGATCGTTAATTGTATCGGTTTGATCTAATTAATAATGATCTGCTGTGCTTTCGTTACTATGATTTTTGCTTGGTAATAGTTTGAAATTTTCAGAAATTTGATTCTATGATTTTGCTCTCTGTAGCGTGCGTATCGTAGTATAGTGCATTTGTGTTGTCTTCGTCTTCTTCTTCTATTTTAAATTCTAGGTTATATTTTATTGATTGTGCTGTAATTGATCTATTTGGAACACGTCTTTGACTTCTCGTATGGACTCATTTTCACCTCGTTTGCTTAAAATAAGATTATAATATTAGAATATGTGAAAAGATCGATCATATTAGTTGTATTTTTGTCTTATTATTAATAGGCCCCTTCAGGTGTAATCTGGATGTGTTATTGACCTGTAGGCGTCCACACGTAGCATGAATTTAAGTCGATAAATAGATGTTTTCAACTCCAGTCCAATGTGAGAATTTACAAAATTAATCGGTAAATGCATCTGTAATAGATTTTTTGGTACTTGTGGGATTGCATTGCATAAAGGTTTACCCTTAAGTAACTCCAATCATCTCTTTCAAGCTTCTGTGGTTGACCATTAATGAGTTTACTTTTCATAAAGTAGCCCTCTCTTTTTGACTTTTGTCCTTGCAATCAAGTATACAGATTGAAGTTATTGCTTGACAACAAAAAATATTGTTTTGACTGAAAAAAAATAAAAAGTTTCACAAGAGCAGCTGTGCTTTTCTAACATAGAGTTGCCAGAACAAGAAGCAACTTAGACAGGATAACTAGTTGTGAAAGGAACAGGAAGATAACCATTTAACCTAACATGTATGACGAAACTGTCACTATAAAGTATAAAGTATAAACTAACATATAGAAGTTAATGAATTTGTGTTTACCTAACATGTATCTAGATAACAAGTGTCCAATCTGTATTTTTGCAGAGGTCCTATGTGATTTAAGTTAATCACACATTATTTAGCGCAGAGACTTTTCTAAAAAATGACGGATCACAAGTCGTGGCTTTGGAAGAAAAAATCAATTGAAAAGACTATGATTGCAGCTGACAAGGCGAACAGAGGGAACGAAGATGAGGTAGTTAAAATACATTTTGATTTCGAACTTTAAGCATATGATTGTATGATTCTGAATTCTAATGGATGTTATAATTGACTTTGTATGTGCTTCTTTAACAGTAATATCATTTTTAGTTGCAGGGAATTTTAGCCTATGAAGCTGAACTTCAGAGGAACTTGAATATTTCAAATGAGAAGCTTTCAGCGGCACTTGCTGAAATCAATGTAAAAGATGACATGGCAAAGAAACAGACAAACATTGCACGAGAAGCCATTCTAGGTCATTTATGGATTATTTATGACCTTGCATGTATAATTATATGTTTTAACGCAACTGACGTAACTTTTAATTTTGATTGAGCAATTCAGGATGGGAGAAAGCAGAAGCAGAAGTTTTAGCACTTAAACAAGAACTAGAGAAAACAACACAGCAGCTGGTAGCCAGTGAGGAGAGATTATATGGTGTGGATGCGGCATTGAAGGAGTGTATGCAACAACTTCGTTTTGTTCGTGAAGAACAGGAAAAAAGGATTCATGATGCCGTGATAAAAACCTCACGAGAATATGAAAAGATGAAATCAGTTATAGATGAGAAGTTATCAGAGTCTAATATAAGGCTTTCCAAATTGACTTCTGAGAATGCTCAGTTGACCAAGGCTCTTTTAACAAAAGAAAAAACAATTGATGAACTACATACAGCCAGGTGTCAAGTAGATTCTGATTTAAGTGCTGTTATGAGTAAACTGGAGTCAATGCAGAGAGATAATGCTTCTTTAAGTTATGAAGTCAGAGTGCTGGAGAAGGAGCTTGAGATCAGGAACGAAGAGAGAGATTTCAATCGACGAACTGCAGATGTGGCGCACAAACAACACCTTGAGAGTGTGAAAAAGATTGCAAAGCTTGAAACAGAAGCACAAAGGCTACGTGTTCTTGTTAGAAAACGGCTACCTGGGCCTGCTGCCCTGGCAAAAATGAAGAATGAAGTTGAGATGCTGGGAAGAGATCCATCGGAAACTTCTAGAAGAAAGTCAAACCCATTTCCGATTGTTTCAAAGAATTCTTCGTTTGACCAAACATCTGAGAAACAAATTAACTTTCTAACTGAGCAGTTGTGTGCACTAGAAGACGAGAACAGAGTTCTTAAGGAATTTCTCAGCCAAAAAAGTAACGAACAGTCAAAAAGTCTAACTTCTAGGAGTCCTGTTACTTGTCATGATTTTCCTATACATGCTTCATCTTCTGACATAGGTAGTGATGAAAAGGCTAGTATGGCTGAATCATGGGCCCCGTCTTGCAAGACGGTTGGGGCTTCAGATATTGATCTGATGGATGATTTTGTTGAGATGGAAAAGTTGGCAATAGTTTCTGTTGAGAAACCATTATTAACTTCTAATCTTGTCTCGGAAAATCACTCAGACTGGGTTGAAAATATATCAAAAATGATTTTGGAACAATCTAGAATAACACAACGACATTCTAGTGACGTGCTTGAAGATATCACAGTTGCTCTGGCACAAAAAGGTGATGAAAATCCTCATAAATCTATCAATAATGAAGTGTTCAGTTCTGATATGAACAGATCAATCGAGAAGCTAATTGAACTGATTGAAGGGCTCAGATTGTGTGGGAAGGATGATAATTCTGAAACATCTACAGGCTACACAGTCCGTGTTCTTCAGTGGAAAACTAGTGAGCTTGGTGCTGTTTTAGAGACGTTTCTTCAAAGCTGTACTAGTTTGCTTAATGGGAAGGCGGAACTGGAAAATTTTGCCAAAGAGTTGACTTTGACTCTTGAGTGGATAGTCAACCACTGTTTTTCACTTCAAGATGTATCCAGCATGAGACATGAAATGGAGAAGCATTTTGATTGGGATGAAACTCAGAATGAGAATGAAGCAGATAAGTTGCAACTGAAGGAAGAAACTAAGAATCTGAAAGATGATCTGGAAAGAATGGAACTTGCAAAAAAGGATTTGGAACATAAACTTGGATCCGAAATTTGTAAAAGCGAGGTTATGATCGTTAAACTTGAGGAATCAGAGAAAACAATTGAAAATCTAAAAGCAGAGGTTGAATTTCTAAAGCAGCAGAAGGATATAATTGAAGATCAAATGAAAGTAGAGATGAAGGCAAAAGAAGATCTTGATGAGCAACTCATTGAGGCCATTGGTGATTATAATGAAGCCTGTAAAATAATAACCTCCAATGAAGAAATTGAAGCCAGACATCTTGATGACCCTGTGCTGATCGCGCCAGAAAGGTAATATTTTTCTCTTTGATCTATTAGAAAATTCTTTTCACTTTCTCAAAATCATGTTCATATTGCACATACTTGAAACCTTTTCAAATTCAGTCTTACTAACACTAACTGATACTATTTCAGCATTATAAAACAAGACATACAAAATTGTGAGCTAGACGACGATGAAAAGAGGCTTCAAAGTGTAAGTGACCAAGTTCCAGTTCATTTCATGACTCACAATCATCTCTTCATTTTTTCCATTACAGCTATCAATTTATGGTACTTGAATATGGATGCAGGAGCGCGAAATAATAGC
Organism: Flaveria trinervia; assembly: GCA_025506515.1. Taxonomy (NCBI): domain Eukaryota; kingdom Viridiplantae; phylum Streptophyta; class Magnoliopsida; order Asterales; family Asteraceae; genus Flaveria; species Flaveria trinervia. Next base: position 97,085,524 of record CM046452.1, on the reverse strand, counting down.
TGCTTCAGAAAAATTAGCCGAGTGCCAAGAAACCATTCTAAGCCTGGGGAAACAGCTAAAGGCATTAACTTCACCAAGACACACATCTGTCCCAGAAACACTGATTTCTAACCCGACATACGAATCCCCACCGCCACCGCCATCGCCACCACCCGCCAAAACAAACCACCAGCGGGTCTCTCTACTGGATAAAATGATGGCGGATGACGAAGCACAAGAACTCCAATCATCTAAACCAAAAGAGATTACACGTACCGTAACATCACCAGCTGTCATGGATGGTAATGCTAATAATGTGAAAGTGATATCCCCGCAGAGGTTTTTGAGTGTAACTGGAATAAAAAGCAAGAAGATGAAGAAGCATTGGTAAATTTCTTGTCTATTGTACCTAGTAAAAAGAAAAAAAATGGAATGCTGAGGAAATTACTATGGAGAAGGAAAAAAAGTAACAAGTGAAAATTGATGCTGCCCTTGTATTAATTAGTTGTGTGGGAATAATGTGATTTGGTTTTGACTGAAATTTCTAGACAGAAATGGATTTTTCTGTTCACGTGATGTGTATATATAACTGTAACATAAAGAAACGTTATCTGCTTTTTGAATGAAGAATATTAATTGTGTAACTTTTTTGTTCTTGGCTTGGGATCCTAAATGGTAAAATGTAACTTTCTGGTAATGTTGCAATAATTTAATGCATATAGATACGTCATACGTGTATATGCTTCTACTTGCCAGCTTTTACTCCCCTGAACCAGAGCATTTTCAGTAATACGTGAATAGTAATACATACGTGAATCCATATGCGAATAATAATACGTATGCAATAAGATGTGTGTCTATCTCTTAATTCAAGTCATTAACAGAGGACACAAATCTAATATATATACAAGCCAAAGTAGATGTGTCATGTATGACTCTTAGTCGTGTATCGCACCGTTACATGTGTGATTTGTTTCTAAGCTAACTATATAAGTGGTACATATCTAAGTGAACCAAATCATGATTTTATCTTATTACACAATCATGCAAAGTTATGATTTCTGTAAGATGATATCTTAATCGTACATGCATTCCACGATCTACATAAACCAATCAAACCAAGTTTATGTAGAAATTTGTGTTTTCTCGTTAATAATATAATTTCAACAATATTTGTAGCATGACATGCATACTAAACAACAATCATGTTTGTATGATCACTTATCTGAAAAAACAAAGTTATATATCTAGATAGAGCATTGATCGTCGTCCGTAGATCCTTTTTGTATTCATGAAACGATATTGTTGTCTATTTATGAATGTTAGAATTTTTCTACTCTAATTAAAATATAACTACTGGAGACATGTGTCAACATCATATTTTTAGTCATCAATTTTTTTTCGTTTATCTCTTCTATTAAATGTTTACATTAAGTATTAATAATATTATTTTATATATCTAAAATAGTTTAGTAAATATATAAATAATATATACATTTATTAATATTATTTCTAAAGAGATATATCTTTATAAATAAGATTTTTTCCTAATACATCAATTCTTTAAAATTGCCATTTTTAAAAAATGTGTAAATCAAAATAATTAAATTTGAGAGTTATAAAAATAAAAATTTTAAAGATAACATTTTTAAAATGTTTTGTTTTAAAACACAAAAATAGATATTATTTATTTATTAAAAAATAATAACAAATGTTGAAAATTTAAAATATTATCTTCAAATATCATTCATAATTAATAGATTTAATTGTATTTAATATTTTATTTATTAAAGCACCGTAATACATGGATCACTGAGGCTGTTGTAATAAGATTAAGGTAAATTTAGTTAAAGGTGTTATTTCTTATAGTACTTGAATCTTTAAAAATTATGATTGTACGTCTGATGATTTATAGTTATTAAAAAATAATAACAAATGTTTGAAAATTTAAAATATTATCTTCAAATATCATTCATAATTAATAGATTTAATTGTATTTAATATTTTATTTATTAAAGCACCGTAATACATGGATCACTGAGGCTGTTGTAATAAGATTAAGGTAAATTTAGTTAAAGGTGTTATTTCTTATAGTACTTGAATCTTTAAAAATTATGATTGTACGTCTGATGATTTATAGTTATTAAAAAAATAAATAAATATATTACAGAAGGGTCGAACTCATAATTTTAAATCACAACAACCGTCACACTAGAAGAACCAACTTAGTAATAAAACAAATTACTATTGGATTTTAACGATTTCAATTTTTATTTATGGGTCAGGATTAATTCTAACACAATAAATATTTACAGACACGATCAACTTTAAGTTTGTTTTCTTTCAACGACCCCTTACTAACTAAGAGTTAATCAATGTTACTTTTTTATGAAACATGGCAAACTTTGAGCCCTTATTCAACTCCGCACCACCCATCTTCTATAAGTCCGTTTTTTGGTGTCCAGCCTCAATCATCGCTTGAAATCTACCTCTAACGAGTCAAGTGGTTTAAATCGGATAAGATAACTAACGGGTTTCAGGATGCATATGTCACACTCCAACCTTGACGGCGAAAACGTCGAGATGTGAGAGTTAAGATCGTTCGCAGCCACATAACGCTATTAATAATCCCAAATATATATTAATCATAAGTTCTAAACGTAACATTACAATTATAAGTCTCATACAAACAAAAATCAACATGCATAAAGAGTTAATTTCAAGTTCATCCATTTGTTTATTTAGGTTCATTCCTAGGTGTGAATAATCTTCAAAAGTGGCAATCAAATTTGCGTGTTTCCTAAAACATGTTAAAAATAAAACGTTAACATAAAGTTTGTGAGATTTTCATGGTTTTCAATATATAAGTATATAAAAGATGACAATTCATGTTATAAATTAATGAACAAAGTAACCAGGGATGTAAGACGGAATGCACAATCAAACTAGGGGTGTTCATTTTCGGATATCTGAATTTCGGATATCCGAAAATTTCGGATAGTGGATTTCACTATCCGAATCCGAATCCAAAATTTCGAATATCCCAAATTTCAGATTCGGATTAGGATATCCGTTTGGATATCGAAATTTCAAAAAAAAAGTTGTATTATTTGATAAATTTTATAAAATACAATAAATTTTATTGAAATTTATTTCATACATCCAAAGTATTTATTAAAATATCCAAAATATTTGAAAATATCTAATATATTTAATTAATATTTAATATTTTTTAAAATTTTATAAAAATATTTCAGATATTCGAAATTTTGAATATCCGAATTTTGGATTTTCGGATATTTCGGATTCGGTTTCGAATTCGGATATTTTTTAACACCCCTAAATCAAACCTTGACAGTTTACATGTTCTCACGTTTACAAGTTTATACGATTAGCTAAGTGTACTTGGATTAACCAAGCAGACTTGTCAAGCCCATAGATCTATGACGTCGACATGCTAGCAATAGTTAATGATTGTGCGTATGATCGTCATTACATGGTAATTACAAAGATCAACTAATCACAACATGTAAGTGAATTGCCAAGACTTTACAAGAATCAAACGAATTTACAAGTGCAATAATTATAAAGTAACATGTTTCACCCTAAAGTGTGAAAATATAAAAAAGGGTATAGAAATATTCACATGATCAATAAGTATAGATTTTATGATTACTAAGAAAAAATAATAAGCGTCGTTTAACGTAGCCCTTCACGATGCACCTAAAATGTATATATATATATTATATATATATATATATATATATGATTACAAGATTTTAGTTAAATAATAAGTTTTACGAATTAACGAAGACTAAGGTTTTGGATGGCATTTGGTATTTAGAGATTTCATTAGTTACCTTAAATAATAAAAGAAAATAAATATACAAGTTAAGCATTTTAGTTTAAGAAAATGTAAGGAAACCATTTGTAATAAAACTTAGTTACAAAGTTCAGTAACGTGTATAATTTTTTTTAAATTACCCTTCTTTTATACAATAATATATCCTTATTATTTAAATAAGTGATGATTTAGTGGGTTACAATAATATCTAGAGTCTATTTTATTATGAAAGATATTTTATATATATTATTTGAACCAACAATAATTTAGCAAAATAATATTTTAAGTCTAACTTCAATTTATAAGAAAAAAAACTAATTATATTGTTTGTCTATAATATTTAATAAAATGTTAAGACATCTTATGAAATAAATTAACAGAAAATAGTAAGGTGTAAAAAAAATATAACAAGTTCACAACTTGATTTTTATAAAAATTTTAGAAAAAAGCCAAAATTAAAACAAAGGCTAAAAGACTTAAAATTAAAACAGGAAGTCCCCCGGATTCGAACCGGGGACCTTTTGTTTAGAAGTCCACGATGATACCACTTGAACCAGACCTCAGCCGCATTTAGAACTGGTGTTAAAAACTTATATTCATTAGACACAAGACCCACTGAAATCCCCCAAATTGCATAAACCCTAATTTGAAAACGAATCCAATCAAAGCATGAAACGATAAAGATCATTGTAATAAACATGGGGTTTTCGTTCCACGTGCATAGTCGAACATATAAGCAATATCAATTACCTAGTAGATGTTTGAAATCGATGCTACAGATTGAAGAACAAGCGTGATCAAAGTTGAATTCGTTTTGTGTGCAAACAATGAAAGAAACCAAATTAAACCTGTGGGCTGCTTCGTGTGACGTCCCTGATCGAAAGCCCTTAATCAATTGAAGTTGAAAATGCTCGGAAGGTAGTTTTTGATCTAGTTGCAGGTTCACGACGAGAGGAGTAATCGCACAACTTTGTTTGTGTGTTTTCAGGTGCAATTAGAAGGTGTGAAAGATTAGGAATGGTTAGATGATTGTCTAGGTTCGATTAATTAGACTTTAGTTATGGTTTATTGCTCAAACGACTCTATGATTTAAGGATGTTTCGGTTTCGTGGCGTGAATGCTCATTACAACTCTTTAATCGAATTAAAGTGTGTTGATAGGTTCGATTCATGATCCTGAAACGGTTGGGAACGGTTTTTAATTTTAAAACCAAGCAATTTTTGGTGTTTTGAAGCTCGCCGGAGTTGACCGAAAGTTGTCCGGAAAAACAAATGGTGGGGGGAGATTTGGGTTCAACTTTTGAAAATTACACAAATGGCCCCTTTGGTTTTGACTGTATCATTTCATAAGAGAAACTTATGTTTTGAGTTCTTAAATTGGCAATAAAGCCCCCTAGACTATTAAATCCAAGCTTAATGCATTTCTAAGTTTAATAATTTTTACAAACTATTACTACCAATAGCAATATTATTATTATTATTATTATTATTATTGTTATAATTTTATTGTTATTATTTCTATTATTAATATTGTAATCATTATTATTATTATTATTATTATTATTAGTATTATTATTATTTATTATATAATAGTTATCATTATAATTTTTCAAGTTAAAGGATTAAAAGACAAATTAAAGCAATATGCATAAGCAACCCATGAGTTTTATATTAGGTAACAATGATCCTTACAAGAATAACAATGTTAATTGGTTTCAGGATGCATATGTAACACATGGCATTTCATACCACCAATGTTATCCGTTTTTGCCCACAAGATGATGACGGATTTGCTTTTGGTTGCTCGAGTGAAAACTTCCCAAGAGGTCACCCATCTTTGGATTGCTGCCACCCGAGCACACTTAACTGTGAAGTTCTCCTATTATCCACAACCAATACACTCAAAAAACGCTTTCGTGATATTATATGCAAGACATTAGTTATGAAACAAGAATATCTACTGTGCACAACCGATTTGGGATATATAGGGCATCACATCGTAAGTTTCAATTTGATGGACTCAATGGTTGATTTTCAATTTTATTCTTAGTGTTTTGGCAATATAAGTAGTTCACGGCATAAAAAACTAACGACGTTAACCATCGGTTAGCAAAAGATAATTGAAGGAAAATAAATTAAAAGTTGGTAGTGTTTGTAAACATCTATTTGCTTTAGGATTAATTCCTGCCAGTATATGAAAGTTTGGATTATTAAAATCCAATAAACCTAAAACAAACATCACCATATACAACATATTTGGAAAAAAATTCAAAGAATAGCTTTTTTTCATAATGAAAAACTTCAATAATAGCAAGTTTACATAATAACACTCAACACGTAAAAATACATTACCTTTTTTTTTTAATTTATAAAGTAAATGTCTTAGCTTGACGATATGCTCTAAAATCCTCACCCAGGTGGTAGGTTGAATAATAAGTACGAGAAAGTACTTATCCGTTCAGGTTCATCTCATTAACAACGTAATACAAACGCATTGCAACAACAAGAAAATCATTAGATGGACTTAGAACTTGAACTTTAGATCCTTTGTTTTGTGGCTCAAAGACGTGTCCAATGGATCTTTTATGTTGCATAACGTATTCAAATTATATTCATGTATTTAGTAATTACTTTATATATATATATATGTTTTCCTTGTCATTGTGTTATATATGTTTGTGATTTTACGCATATTTATCTCTTTATAAACATGAAATGTTTTTAAACTAAAGACAAATGTATTACAAACAAGTAACAACCAAACTGACAGCTCAAAGTCTCAACTCTCAAAAGTTCATAAAATTAAATTCAATATGTTTGATATTTCCGCTCAAAAGTCAAAAGTCAAAACCAACTCATCTTATGGAACCCACCACAACACAGTCGCAGACTCGGCCGTTGCCGTAATTAAATAAGTCGTATATAAATTGACGCCGCGCTTCCCCAAATACCACAACCTAGGGTTTCAAAACCCCAAATTCGCTAATTTCCTGCATCTAGTCTCCTTTGCATTTGCATGAATCCGATCTCATACCGACGTTCCTCGCCGGTTTGTGCTCTTCAACAGCTTACACTATCGCCGGTGGATAATGTCGCTACCGAAGGTCCCTCATTCGTCATCCACCGTCGCAAGCCGATCGGAGTCTGCAGATGCATCTACGGTACCATGATATTGATTAATGCGTCTAGTTACTTGTTTGTTTGTTTAATTTCGGAAAGTTTTATTTTATTAGACGAAAGTAGGAATGCTTCCGTAGTTGTTTTGGCTTGTATATGTATGAATTGTTATTTTTATATAGCGGAGCATATGGAAACGCTTCTTTTGATGGATATATGTGAGCTCTGGACTGTTTCTACCTAAATTTGTATCGACATTGTGTTGTAAAGCATATAATGCTGTTAAAAACTGTTGCATTACTGCATTAGTAATGGAATGCCTTTTATCTGGAATGTTCCTGTGCAATGGAGTTTGATGCTTATTGTATTGCGTTGAAGTTTTCTAGTTTATGGCATGCTGCACTTGGTTTTTATGATTTAGATTTGTTAATGCATTTATGTTAGTTTTATTTGAATTCTTGAAGACAATTTGCCATGAACTGCTTAAGATAGTGATCACAACTTTCACTTGTTTTTGCAAAATACTAGTATTTGTTTGGTACCGGAAAGGGTAACAAATAAAGGCAGTAGCAGACTCCTAGCCATTAGCCTATTTAAACATAAGCCAGTGACATGCAATTAGGAGCATGGAAAGAAAAATGTTATAGTGCAATCATAGTTTCATGCACACATAGTGAGTGCAGTGAGCTTGCTTGAGTGATAGAAATACAAGTATGGGATTTTTTCTTTGCAGATACTTAATGAAATCAAGCATTGTTTTTATTGAAATCAAGTAAGATAAATGTATGCTCATTTAGGCATGATTTTGATTTGGAAGATACTTAAGGGGGACTTAAGTGTTTATTTTATAGAGGTTCAGGTGTATGAAGGGCCTCTCTTTTTAAAAGGGCTTACAAGTTAGAAATATCATGAAAAGCCTTTTAGGTTAATAGTAAAGATATGGATGTGTTTGGAAGTTATACACGAGGTGAAGTAATTCTTTTAGTTTACATATAACATGTGCAAGTAGACTCCAAAATTCGATGACTCATTTGTATGTAGATATTACTACTATAAGAGCAATATGATTTTACGTTTGCAATATTATTAATTAAGAAGGTGACTTTGTTAGATTGTGTTTTTCTTGGGGAAATTATGATATACATATTTATGCGGCACGAGTACAAAAGTACAAAACATGATAGTCGAGCTCTTTTATGTGCAAGGTAAAAGCAAATAGGTTATCAATATTCAATAGTAAGGTAGTTCATCTAGTATTGTAGTACATACATAGCTTCTAGTTATTCATTGCTTATGTAAGCTTGTTTCTAGTATCATTTGTGCATTTCATAATTTTGGCACCAATCTTAAATCCTCTTTAGCTCATCTGAAAAAGATTTTGCAATTTTACAAACATCCAATGTTACACATATACCTTGAATAGTTGAATGCAAGCGTTTTTGCCCAATGATATCCGCAAGGTGGTTTAGTAGTTGATCTAGTTGTTACATAAATTTAATTATATATTGTTTGATTTATATTTTAGAAGCTGGGATACTGAATTAGTATTCATATTTCTCAGATTGTGGGACTACAGAAGGCAGCCATCACTCCCTCAGAAATTTCACTGGTTATCGACTCCTTGAAGAAAAAAGTCGAGGCTGATCGTTGTGCTTATATCAAGGTTAGTCTAAGAACAATGGAATGCCTTAATATTTCATTCACGTTTTTGGTAAAGAATCTTCATTATGATGCTTTGATATTTTTCACAGAAAAGAATGGAAGAAAACAGGATTAAGTTGGCTGAAGTCACCCACAACCATCACAAGTTATCATTAGAAAGAAGAAAACTAAGGGCTACTGGTGCAGGTCAAACTGTTGACTTGTTGACAAAGAGGCAGAAGGATGCAATTGACATGCAAAATGGTGTTAATGCAAACAATGGGGACAGTGACAGCAGTAGCTCTCAGGAAGATGGACATGCTTCAGCAATTCTTTTAGGATCTAGCATTGCAGTAAAAAATGCTGTCAGACCTATCAAGCTTCCAGAAGTGAAGAAACTACCTCCTTACACAACATGGATTTTCTTGGATAGGTGATCTTGCCCTGTGCTTGTTATTTTTAAATGCTGTCATTTGTCGAACATATGTCTGCCACTTCCATCACTAGTTCAATTGTTTAATAGTTATTGCACTTCAGTTTTAAATTCAAAATTGAACACACTACTAGCTAAGATACAGTTTTGTGTTTTCCTTGGATAGGTGATCTTGCCCCGTGCTTGTTATTTTTAAATGCTGTCATTTTTCAAACATATGTTTGCTACTTCTATCACTAGTTCAATTGTTTAATAGTTATTGCACTTCAGTTTTAAATTTAAAATTGAACACGCTACCAGCTAAGATACAGTTTTGTGTTTTTCTTGGATAGGTGATGTTGCCCCATGTTATTTTTGAATGCTGTCATTTGTCAAACATATGTTTGCTACTTCCATCACTAGTTCAATTGTTAATAGTTATTGCACTTCAGTTTTAAATCCAAAATTGAACATGTTACCAGCTAAGATACAGTTTTATTTATTCTGATTTCTTGTAACTTTTAAGTTGTAGTACATCTCTTATATAACTATGAATTATGCAGAAATCAAAGAATGACAGAAGACCAGTCTGTAGTAGGTCGCAGGAGAATTTATTATGATCAAAATGGGGGTGAAGCACTAATTGCCAGTGACAGTGAAGAGGAAGCAATTGATGAAGAAGAGGAAAAGAAAGAGTTTGTTGACTCTGAAGATTACATAATCCGGTTGGTGCTCTTTATTTTAAATGCTCTTGTGGTCTCATCAACTCAAATTTGTCTCACATATAATTCAGGTTTTTGGCTTTTATTTTAAGTATGATTTCTATGTCCATGTTTCCTGCCATTTTATACACCTAGTTTTATATGTTGCAGACATGAAGTTCTTTAATTTTATACTTTCTAGACTTGTGATACATACAAGTGTCATTTTCCAGTCACATATAGTATGTATTACTGCGTTCTCATCATATCATTAATTGTTCCAGAATGACCATTCAACAGCTTGGGTCATCTGTTGTTTTGGATTTATAAATTTATACTTTCTAGTCATGTGATACATCCTAGGGGCAATTTCCAGTCACAAATTTGATCATTATTACTGCATTCTCATCATATCTTATATTGTTATAGAATGACCATTCAACAGCTTGGGTCTTCTGGTGTTGTTTTGGATTTACTGGCTCAACAGTTGTCTAGAAAACCTTCTGAAGTCAAGGTACACACTTAGATGCTTGACATCTTATTTTGCTCTATTTTTTATCTCTCCATAGGTTTGTTATTCTTTTTTCTTTTAACTTTATGAACCAAGCATAGTGCAATATTGGTGCAGTTTTTGTTCCCTTTTGTTGTGTTTGATTTTCACATGTTATGGAACATCTGTAACAGGCAAGATATGAAGTCCTTGTTAATAGAGATAAGGCTGTTGAAGGCTCTAAACCAGGAAATTCTGAGTTTGATATGAGTTCATTGTATGATAAAGATCTTGAAGCTGCACTGGACTCATTTGACAACCTATTTTGTCGTCGATGCCTAGTAAGCATTGCTAATCAACATGTTTTCTTCTTGGGTTTGGTGACTAAGCACAATACTATTCCATCCTTGTATTTCGTGTTGGTGGTGCATTTTTCTTGGGGTGGGGTGGGTTTAAATCCTTTGTGGTGTTGATCAGTCTATCACCACAAACAAAGGATATGAAGTGGAAATTTAAGATCAATTTTCAAATGATTTTTCTTCAAAATGTGGGAGAGATGAAATCCATCAGTTATATTAAAAGCTAAGGCTAGAAATATAAAGTATAACTTAGATTTAGTGTGTCAGTAGAGCAGCTAGTGGGCCCCTTGATTACTTAGTTATACGTAGTGCTGGTGGATTAAGTATGATAAGTCTTATGGATCTAATTTATGAATTATAATAGAACATATTTCTTTTGTTAGTTCCTGTTTATATAGACACATACATACACACAAACACACCCCTGTGTTCAGTTTTTTTGAATATTTAAATTTGTGTTAGTTCTCACACATGTCACTTGCTAAATTTATCTGTTACTGTGTTTTTCAATTGGCAGGTATTTGACTGTAAATTACATGGATGTTCACAGGACCTTATATTTCCTGTAAGTGCACTTTAGTTTTCTCTTTCCTTCATTCTGTTTTCTTAAAAAAAGCCTACTTAACTGTTTTTTAATCTCCAAAAATAACCCTATTTTAGAGTCTAACACTAAATGCAAATTTATGCTTCTAAGTTATCATTTAAGTTGCATTTTGTTGATGGTATGTAATAATATATAGCTTTCGAGGTCAAAAAGCGGAAAGCCTTTTCTTTTTTATGTTTGAACTTTAATTAGCAATTGTTACATTGTATTTAGGCTGAAAAGCAATGTACTTTGAATCGCATGGATGAGGAGAAGCTACCTTGTGGTCCGCATTGTTATCGCCAGGTAATTGCAAGATTTATCTTTATCATGCATGCTGCATAGGAACTTGAATCAAATATACCTAAAGCTCTTGAATTAAATATACCTAAAGCTTTGATATTTCTTTGGTTTCTTTAGGTCCAAAAGGTGGAGGGCAATACAGTACCATCTTCGGTGCAGCTCAACAGTGAACAAAAAGCTGCCCCTTTATCAGATGGTAATAATGTCCAGTCATCAAGAAAGAAGTCGAATGGTCGCTCTTTATTAAGGAGGGTAAAGTCTTCCCAGAGTGAAAATGTGTCGTCAAATGCTAAAAACGTATCTGAAAGTAGCGAGTCAGATGCTAGACCGGGCCCACGCAAGAGTAAACTTACGGAGAAACGCGGGACCCGTCAAAGGAATTGCAAACGTATATCTGATCATGTTCTGGTTGCAATAAAGAAGAGACAAAAGAAGGTGGATGCTTCTGATTCTGATTCAGTTTCAAGTGGAAGCTTTGGTTTAAGAGATTCCGGGGTTCGTTCAGGCTCACACAAAGAAAGTGAAGAAGCTACTTCATCTTCTCTAAAGGCTAGATCTCTGAGTGCCAGGAGGGGTAGGCGAAAAGACTCAGTCCCTAGTTGTGATAGATCTCTTCAGCCAGATGTTCCTGATTGTAAGGAGATTACTAGTGCCCAGGCCGTGATAAATGGTGATGAAAAATGTAAGAAAGAAGAGTTTGGGGATGAGAGCATTTGTAGACAAGAAGCGATTGAGTTCAAAAATTGGAAAACTATTGAAAAATCTCTTTTTGAAAAAGGTCTGGAGATTTTTGGCAGGAACAGGTCAGTACCTTCACTTGTATGGTCTGAGGTATTAGAAAGTTAGAGAAAACCTGTCCCTTTGATTCTGTTATAAGATATGGTCTTATTGGTCTCTTACAATTAACAAAAGGAAACTGGTCAAAGGGGTTAAACGGATCGAAAGTTGAACAAAATTTTTTTTATGTATCACCTTCTAATCACATAATTACCAAAAGTTGTGTTATTTTTGAAATATTGTATTCTTGTAATGATGTGCACCACACCAAGTATCTATTAACAAATAACTTTTTTGGACATAAAGTATTCTGGTGAACCCAACTGGACAGATTTGGCCCCACTTAATTTTGACTCGTTACCCAACTTGATCATTTTGGCATTTTGCTACCTCTAAGTTTGTGTTAAAATAGTACGTGCTGTGTTATATGTTTGGCGTTGCTGTAACTCTTGGCATTCTATATGGGTACCCCTAATTTTGGAGTAGCTGATTGCGATGATGTCATCCAATCGTGTAGTATTTTTAGCATGATACTATATATAATTCTTAGTGTTTATAATGTGGGTTTTTCCATCATACATTCTGTTTGTAATGTTTTTCTTATTATTGCAGCTGTTTAATAGCTAGGAATCTTATGAATGGTATGAAGACATGTGCTGAGGTGTTTTATGCAATGAATAGCTCTGAGAATAAACTATCTTCTCAAGGGGGTGACAGCACAAATTTTCTAGGTGATGGATCCAGAATTGACGGTAACGGGAATACGGTTAGTGATGTCATGGTCTACTTGTGGCAGTGATATTACTACTTAAAATATCCTATAATTTATAACGGTTGTTAACAATTACACATCAGGGTACAACACTAAAAAGAAGATCCAGATTTTTACGCAGAAGAGGTAAAGTTCGTCGTCTAAAATATTCCTGGAAGTCTGCTGGATACCATTCAATGAGAAAACGCATATCTGATAAAAAAGAGCTGCCTTGTCGGCAATACAACCCATGTGGTTGTCAATCTGCCTGTGGAAAGGAGTGTTCTTGCTTTGTGAACGGGACTTGTTGTGAAAAGTACTGTGGGTAAGCCGGTGCTTTTTGTCTTTGCTTTGAACTTACTTCTAGTTTCTATTGCTCTCCTTTTTAGCGTTTCATATTTTCACTTCTATGTTGACTAGATGTCCGAAAACATGCAAAACTCGTTTTAGAGGATGCCATTGTGCTAAAAGCCAGTGCAGAAGTCGTCAATGCCCGTGCTTTGCTGCTGGTAGAGAATGTGACCCTGACGTATGCCGAAATTGCTGGATTGGGTAACATGTTTAGATCATTTTCTGTAGTTTATTATCATACATGTTATAAGTCATAAAATTTCTACTGCCAGTAACAACTTTGGGGCTTTGTGAAACTCATATTTATAGTTTGCAACCTGTTTATTTGGACTTGCAGATGTGGCGATGGCACTCTAGGGATTCCAGGTCAAAGAGGTGATAATTACGAATGCAGAAATATGAAGCTTCTTCTCAAACAACAACAACGGGTAATTGTGTTATTCTTCTCTCTACCCACAAAATAAGAAGAATTTAATGCATAAAAATGTGGTGGATTTGGATGCAGGTTTTACTAGGAAGATCTGATGTCTCAGGATGGGGAGCTTTCTTAAAGGTAGTTGATAAAAATAACTGGGAAACTATATTTGTGAATTTAAAACCAGTTACTTTTCCAGAATTAGTTCATTCAACTTGATAAATTCTAGTAGTAAGTTGTACAAAGTAAGCAAAATTGAGCCCCAAGTAACACAATAAGGATTTTATTTCCCGAAGCATTATTGTAGGTAATTTGAATAGCTTCTCAAGATACAATTGTTTAAGAATACGTAAAGGAAACACATCAGTTAAGTAACTAGTTAGGTATATCAAATGAACCAAACCAACTCAAAGTGAAACTCTTTTATGTAACTATGAGAGTGCGTCACATGAAGATTCTAGTGAAAATGTGTGAAAAAAATCTCTAGAAAGATGTTATGGAATAACCTCGTTGTAGATGTAATGGCGGGTCTTCATGAAATCATTACGTTGCTTGAAAGTTGCAACTTTTCATAAAAAAGTTGCGTCATCACGATCTTTTATTAAGTACTTGGTTAATTAGTGAAAGATTGCAACTTTCCATGAAAGGTTGTGACTCTTTTTTTTGAATACTTAGTTAATCTCACTTGATATAATAAAAGATTGCAACTTTTCATGATGAGTTTAGAAACGTTTCTAAATGCATATAACCAATATCAATACATGGATTCCATCTTAGTGTTGGACTAAACTTAACACTTGAAGAGTGAGATTTTGGAAAAATCCTAATAATTCTAGCAATCTCTCACATGAGTGAGGAAATTGAAACATCACCAATGCCAATACATTAACTCTCATTTAAAATGTTTTACCTTAAGTAAACCTTTCATATAGAGTTGTGACATTTCATTAAAGTTTATAACTTATAATTCCAATTTTCTCATTAGATTCTGGTATGGTTTTTCATACAGAAATACCATGTTAATCTCCTCGACAAGATATTTTATTTTATTTTTTAAAAATATCGCGCTATGGCTTATTATCGAATCAAAGTTAACACTTTAGGAAAGTCCATTTAGGAAAAATCATAGTAGTTCTGACAGGAACCCATCAGGGCCATTGGTGTATTAATAACATTTTTGTTTATATTAAGCAACTTATGTTTAGCTGATTGTTTTCAGAATAGTGTACCGAAACATGAATATCTTGGTGAGTACACCGGAGAATTAATCTCACATCGTGAAGCTGACAAGCGTGGAAAGATATATGATCGTGAAAATTCATCTTTCCTCTTTAACCTTAATGATCAAGTAATAAATGGACTTCTTTTCTTCTAGTTGTTTGGTATTTTTCCTTTGGAAACAAACATAACGGGCCAAGATTTTGTTTTCAATATGCAGTACGTTCTTGATGCTTATCGTAAAGGTGATAAGTTGAAGTTTGCTAACCATTCTCCAGTTCCAAACTGTTATGCAAAGGTATCTTCCTGGAAGCCCAATTTAACAT
Source organism: Flaveria trinervia (assembly GCA_025506515.1). Lineage (NCBI taxonomy): Eukaryota > Viridiplantae > Streptophyta > Magnoliopsida > Asterales > Asteraceae > Flaveria > Flaveria trinervia. The sequence goes on along the minus strand of CM046452.1, from coordinate 97,070,258 downwards.
ATATCTGAAAGCATTTTGTGAATGTATTAGGTCAAGTTTGGAATTATCTACCTTAAATACGTTCTATAGTCATCCAAGTGAGGCTTTTACATTTGGACCTAAGGATGTGTAAGATCTGGCCCTTAGACGTTCTGTTCTGAACGCAATGAGGCTCGTCCCTAGTCGTGACCCAATAAATCTGGTCTTTAAACTTGAAAGAGGACCTGATTTTGTGCCTGGTGGTCAACAAGTCACATTTTTTTATTTATCTTGTTTTATTGTATAATTATATAATATTAAGGCCATATGTTAGTATTGTATTTACAGAATTAAATTTTTATGAAGAGACTTGTAACAATTGATAAAAACTCATAAAAAAGATTGCACAGTATACAAGAATCCGGTAAACTACATCTGTATTACATTGAAAAAACACAATTAGCTACTGGGCCTATAGGACCGTGCATTTGGGTTAGAGTAGGCATCAGTTTGATTGGATATGTTCATATGTGTAATGAAACAACAAACAACAGGCTCAATCAGGCACCATTTGGTTTGCTTCACAAATTCTGTATAATTTCTTTATACAACAATTGTTTGGTCAGGTTATTATGGTAGCTGGAGATCACAGGGTAGGCATATTTGCTAAAGAAAGAATATGTGCTGGGGAAGAACTGTTCTATGACTACCGTTATGAGCCAGATAGGGCTCCTGCATGGGCAAAGAAGCCCGAGTCCTCTGGTTCAAAGAAAGATGACATGGCTCCTTCGAGCGGCCATGCAAAGAAGCTTGCTTGACTTGCAATATGCTTTTAATTAAACTCACCGACATTTCGGGCAATTCTTTACCATTTACTGGTAAAATTCCTTTTGTTGTGTTGTTCATTGGTGCGTTAGACATTGTCATCATATCCACCCCATCGGGAGTGTTTGTTTCTATAGATGAGTTTTATTGGCACCGAGATAGGAGAAAAGTTATGCGGAATTGACTCTTGCACCACAATTTACCTGTAAGATGCATTTTGTTGTCATTGACTCGTTTTACTACCTTGTAATGGTTGGTTGGTCTTTACACAAATGAACATTCAATTTCTTAACAGCTTCTTCCAATTTCCACGTTGACTATTTTCATATTTTCCAGCTTTATTGTGGTTGAAATCTTTTATAGGACAAATTAAGGTGATAAATTATATTTACATAAGAAATCGATGGGAAGAATCTTCCACTACAAAATCTTAGTAAGAAAAATGGATAATCTTGTAAGGCTCTGTGCTACTTTCTACTTTATTAAACCAACTTTACCAAACATTTCAAATGACTTCCATTAGCAATAAGGACTCGTATAAAGAACTAGACCTTTTTTTTAGAGGTCTAATGCTGAATGATTAAGACCTTTTATATAAATTTGTCGGATATCTGTATTTGAATAGTTAAACGATATAATAGCTCTTAATACTTCAGATCTTTTATTAATTCAACATTTAATGATTCAGAACTCTTATTGATTCAACATTTAATCATCTAAAAATTACCAAACAACCTCTTACTTGTGCTTGTCACGATACTTTGTTAGAAGTCATTCAGAAGTATACGGTATTTTCATTACTTTTAAATGCAAACACGCAAGTTTTGTCAAACCACAATACTAACTTAAAGTGTAATATATTTTTTTTAAAACAATCACTCACACGCCCGTTTATTATTTGTTTTAATCACAACAATTTCTAAACTAACTCATATTAATATATGATTTTGTTTAAAGAGTTTCTAACAATCACAACAATTTCTAACGATATAACTAATTAAAGTAAATTAATTAATTTGAAATTGAAATTCAGAGTTAGTCTTTCTTTCATATTTATCTTTATATAATTAATAATTCTACCAATTATTAGTCCTCTTCCTCCCAATTTTGACTTTCTAAGATGGAAAACCATGTGCTCCCTGATTAATAATGTTGGACACGAGTCCACCGTCATCATTTACGTTTCACTCCACACGCTGCGTGTGAACGCACCACATATAGTGTGACTACATTACGCAAGGCTTGACCACTCATTTTCTACATTTAAACTTATTAGTTGAAACAATTAACCCAAATCTAAGCTTTTCTATGTTTTCTTCGACCTCTCCTTTAGTCATCAATTCGTAAATTTAACTCGGTAACTATTTTATTAATTTTCATATTATGTTTTATAAGTTATTTTTTTCGATCCTTAAAATAGTTCAACGAAACGTTTTCAAGGAGAGATCAAACATTCAAATGTTTTGAAGAAACGAGTAATCGAGATCGAAGGGTAGAAACATCATAACCATTAACTAACTTTACCTTGTGTCATACTAGCTTTGTCTCGTTTCTGAAATCGAATACTAAAGAAAAAAGATAATATTCATTGCTTTTCCTTTAACCCCCACTCATCTTCTCCACCATCTATTTTGGGGGTTTGCAGAGCATGAAGAAATCATGCTTGCAAATCACTATCTTCTTCTTCTATTCATCTCAACTACCTTCTTCCTCACCACCTCCGCTTGCTCCAATGGCGATTGTCAGGTTTCTCACTTCCCCATTTCTCTAAACTCATGTTACTGATTGCTTTTTTGAATAGATTCGTGTAGATCTGTTTGATTTCGATTCCATTTTAATCAAATTGTTGATTGAACTGATTGCGAAATCTCAACAGATGCTACAATCATGCTCTGCAGCTACTGATTGTGCTCCTGGTCTGTATTGCGGTAATTGCCCTCAATTGGGGAAAACTCAGCCCTTTTGTACTAGAGGTCAAGCTATTATCCCTACCGCCATTGTAAGTACCTCCATTAGGACCACATTCGTTCTAATTTTCACATTACTATGCAGAAATTGGACTTTGACGCTGGTGATTAGTAGTTTTTTTGTTCGATGAAAGTTGTGATTTTAACTGTTAATTTCATTGCGTTTGGTGATTAATGGAGGTTAGATCAATGGGTTACCATTCAACAAGTACACATGGCTTGTAACACATAATGCGTTTTCGATTGTGGATGCTCCGCTATTGACTGGTCCTCAGAGGATCACATTTTACAATCAAGAAGATTCTGTCACCAACCAGTTGAGAGTATGTTCATTTGTTTTCTGTTTGTGTATAAACATCCTTATCTCCAATTTTAAATTTAATAAATTTGTTTTGTTCTATATGTTTCAATTGGTGCTAGAATGGAGTTAGAGGCTTGATGTTGGATATGTACGACTTTGAGAACGATATCTGGCTTTGTCACTCATTTCATGGCCAGTGTTACAACATCACCGCCTTTGTAATCATCTTTTCTCTTGTTATATTATATGCATGTTTTTCTTTCATATAACCCTTACTAGTATATAAACTTTGTGGCCATATATGTAACATGTCGACCATAAAAGTAGAAAAATCATAATGTGCTTAATATGTATGTGATTTTGCTTAGCAACCTGCAATTAATGCATTGAGGGAAGTGGAAGCATTCTTGAGTTCTAATCCAACTGAGATTGTGACAATTATAATCGAGGATTATGTGCATACACCCAAAGGATTGACCAACTTATTTGTTGCTGCTGGTTTGGATAAGTTCTGGTTTCCAGTTTCCAAGATGCCTAAAAAGGGCGAGGATTGGCCAACTGTGACCGATATGGCACAAGATAATCATAGGTTATTGGTTTTCACTTCTGATTCTTCAAAGGAAGCTACCGAAGGCATTGCTTATCAATGGAGATACATGGTGGAAAATGCGCGTAAGTTTAACAAGCATTACTTACCAATTAGTTTCTGTAGACGTGACAAATTATGATCCATTTACCTTCAAATAAGTTGAGTTGGGTTGGGTTTTATTTCATCTCTTATGTGTCAAATTTTAAGACTTAGCTTAAGAATAAACAAGTCAAACGGGTCGTTTGTATGAATGCATAGAGAAGATCATTTGTATTTTTTTAATCCTGAAATATAAATGTGATGATGTTTCAGCTGGGGATCCTGGAATACAACAAGGATCATGCCCAAACAGAAAAGAATCAAAACCGCTTACTTCTAAAACTGCGTCTCTTTTCCTTCAAAACTACTTTCCAACCATGGCGGTACAAGCTGAAGCTTGCAAAGATAATTCAGCTCCATTGATGGATATGGTTGCCACCTGTTACAAGGCAGCTGGGAATACAATGCCCAACTTCTTAGCTGTCAACTTCTATATGGTATTCAATATTCATACTTCCCTTGAAATACAACGGTAAAGTGGTAAATTCCTCATACGGTATGCTAACTTATGAGTGCTACAGAGAAGTGATGGAGGAGGTGTCTTTAATGCTTTGGATAGAATGAACGGCCAAACGTTATGTGGGTGTGCTTCAGTCGCTTCTTGCCAGGTTTGTCGTCAACTTATTCGCTTAATAATCTAGAAATTCAATTATTTTAAATTGTTTCGATTTATGCAGGCCGGGGCACCTTTTGGAACTTGCAAAAACAACATGGTATCTAATTCCACTGCACCAACAGGTCCTTCAGGAAGTTTTTCAGGAACTGTACAACTGACAGGATCTGCCTCGCAAATAGATCTTACAAGTCTGTTAGTCGTTTATGGATTATATTTTTTTATTGATATTGTTGGTATGCTATTTTAAATAGATAATATATATTTGAAGATTTACGAGTGACTTCTCTGAGGCTTGGCTATTGTAAGTTATATATCAAGTTATATTTAGAATAGTTAAACTTCATGCTTAGTTTAGCATGTTAAATATGTCATATTACGCCTTATGAAATGAGTTGAAGCAAAAGTTTGTGTTTAGCATATTTAGTAACATGCACAAATCATTATATTCTCAATTCCATTCAAAACTTTCAAGAACCCTAACCAAAAAGATTTACATCCAAGCAATATCAGTACATTAATCTATGATTTTATGAATTTTAGTGATAGACATTGAATTCTAGTTTAAACCTGCAACTATGAATCTACTAACCAGCAAGAACAGCTACAAGGTTGTCACTTCAGTTGCTTTATGTTCTAGCTCGTTTTGATTGTGTTTGCCTCATCATCCAATCAACACATTCCTCATCGGTTCCAGAAGGATAAGCGAGCTGCCATTGTAGCAGTTTCCTCTGCCATTCACTGACAACTGGGACCTCCTTTCTCAAGCTCCAAAATCCTTATTATATCCTTACCATTAATCAAAGGTTTGATTTCCCACACTTTCTCCAAACCTAACTTCAATATTTCTCGCTCAACCGCCATATACACTTGTCTTCTTTTATCTAATTTCCCCTTAATAGCCTCAACAGAGGAATCACTGTTATGTAGAAGAGTAGAAAGCATTAATGCAGCCCTCCAGAAATCTTTAATCTCCCTAAGAAGCAAACCCAACAAGATTCTTAATCTCAATGACATATGAACATCGATAACATCTGTTTCCCAATTAATTTCACCAATCTGCGTATCTTCATTGCACAGCACAAAAGGGATTAAAGACAAAAACTTCTCAACCGCATTATGCAGCCTCATGACATCATCAGCATCACTAGCTTTCAACTTAAGGGAATTTCTAAAGATATAGTTCACCACGGGTACTGTTTTCTTTTTGTTATCTATGTAAACAGTTTTTCTAAGTGGAATAAACAAGGATGCATATAGATACAGCCTTAATTGTTCATCACTAAAAGTACATCCCACTTCATGCATATGTCTCCAAGCAGCATCCATATATCCAACACAAGCCTTATCGTGTTCTTTTGAGATCAATGGCTCACAATTTGTGGGTGGTGTGAACACAACCCAAAATAACCCTAACTCAGATATACAAGCCATGGCTTTAGCCGGTTGATTCCCACTTACCATAAGATTAATCTCATGACCAATACGTTCTCTGCTAATTTTATCAGCAATTGCAGATTTCACATCAGTATCTGCAGCTGCAACCTTCAATTCTTCCACCATTTCAAACTCAAACCTAGCACTAAAACGAATTGCTCTTAGAACTCTTAGTGGATCATCCAAGAACGTCTCTTTTGGTGGTAAAGGTGTCACGATTTTTCCAGATGTTAAATCACTTAACCCTCTCCCTGTAAAATCTTCAACTGAGGATGTGTTGATATTGTAAAACAAGCTGTTAATGGTCAAATCTCTTTGATAAGCATCCTGCTCTGCAGAACCAAACTGCATGGTTGGAATTCTGCTGTTTTCAGCATAATCTTCAGATCTTAAGTTCACAAAATCAATCCAAACATCAAAAAGGTGCATCCTTGCTGTTTCCAAATGCTTTGATTGATCTGGATTGCTTTGAATAACAACAACTCCTTGTGTTTCTTCTCCTGTGGATGTCAAATACTCATTTACTTTTTCACAAAACTCTCTCCCCAACAAATTATCAAGAGCAATATCAATATCATAACACTCTTTCCCTAAAAGCTTATCACGGACCCACCCACCAGCAACACGTAGCTTGGTTTCAAGATTAAAATGACGAAGAACTTCAAGCAAACGATCAAATATCTGTTTTTCTTTATCAGTTAGATCTATGTTTTCCTTCACAACAACAGGTCTCTTTGCTGAAAAAGCTCCATTCGTCTTCGACATCGCTCTGTAACACCAGTGCAAGAGAAAGAGTCTGTTGTTTAATTTAACGATGGTTTTAAGCACAGGAACAAGGGACTTCTCTGCAAAAGTAGTTGTAAAAGATGATCCCTTAAACACCACAAATTGTGTTATTTTCCACTAATCTTAGCCATACCAACAGAAAAATTGGCTGCAAATATATATTGGGGAGAAAGCTATCACCATAAAAGTAATACACGGATTTTCAAAAATACTACTTCAAACTAAAATTTGAATGTATATATTACATAACTAGCACAATGGTCCTTTAAGCTTGCCTTCTGTATTAGGGTTTATGCAAAATTTTCATTGGTCATATAGAAATAAAATGAATAACCAAGTAATCTGCATTATGTTGCAGTGATGAAGTTTATACGGAAATACAACTAATATAGCAAAGACATTGATCATCGAATATCAACAAAATTCTACAAGAAGATTCTATAGAACGAAGCCCTAATTGTGCAAAAATGAGTGATATTTAGCAACAAGGAAATTGAATCGAATACAACCTACCAATATTATCTGTAACCTACGAATATGCATATGAAGAAACAGAGCACCTATAATCACCAACTGCAACCAGTATGCGAGATGAAGAAAATGAAATGATAGTTCGTGGAGAACATGCGACGGTTAGTAATTTTTTTCTGGAAAATATGAAGCAACAACAATCAAGTTTTCAAAATGTTTATGAACTATATAAAAAAGTAATATATAAGAAGACGTGGGTGTTGGAAATTTTTATATATGAAATTATATTAAAAAAATAGAAAAACATGTTAATTAACTAAATAATAAACAAAAAGAAACAGATCCTAAAAAACATATTAAGACTTATAATTTAAATAAAATATGAAAGCTGAATGATTTAACTAGAATAATTTTTTAACTTGAGTTAATTAAATGAAATACTTTTAAATGTTTATTAATAATTTACAAAGTTACCCAATTTTTTAAAGATTTTAAACCTAAAAACCGGGGACCTTAGATTAACTCGTGAGCTTGCAATTGTTTGTAGTTTTTCTTTCCTTTTTTTCCCACCGTTTGTAAATATTATTACTTTAGTATTATTGAAACTTTATAATATATTATGATAATTTGTTATTCACACTGGTGGTGATTTAATTCATTTGGACCCGTTTAAAGTTAGTTTTACATGAGTGACCAATTTTAATGTTAGTTTTACATGAGTGACCAATTTTAATGGTTGTATAATTTGACTATGCGAGTGACCTTAATCAAACCATTCGTAAGAAAGAAAGTTCAAATCAACTCGTTTATTTAATAACAGGCTGTGATTGTTGCTGTCTGTACTCATCCGTCATGAATATCCTCAATCTTTTAAGTGTTGGAAATAATTGGTCCTTTGTAGGAATAATCATCGTCATAAAATACAACCTAAACCCTTGTTAATGATTCCAAAAGGTATTGTCATATTGGTGTTTTGTCCTCACCATCTACCTTTAACTTTTGTAACTTAAAAAATGCAGAAATACTAAATTCAAAATGCATATAGGATATTACCCTTTATTTATTTTTAGATGTCTTAAGTAAACAAAATCGGTATTCTGATAAGACTCCAAACAGAAACACCAAATTCACTAAAAAAGGACAATGCTTGATCCAGCAAAAAACTTGCACAAGGGGTATAAACACCCATATATCATATCATTGTGGCCACAAGAACACACAAACCCACATGATGGGGGTTTCATTTGCAAAGTTTATAGTTTATTATGTTGATAAAGAACATAGAATAATAACATACGTACAAATTTTCAATGGGATGATTAACAAATCTGTACATAATGCATCCAAACAACCTCAAAAAACAGGTAACAGAGGTATACTACTGATATTGAGGGGCGATTGGGGTACAATCTGAAGAGCTGGACGAATGGTCAACAGGGTAATGAAAGAGTCAACAGGGACTCTCAACCCCCATACGTTTATCGTCACCAGTTTAGGACACTTGTTCACAAGAACTACAAGTCCATTTTCAGTTACATGACGGCATCCCCATAATACAGCAGTCTGAAAAGTTCCACAAACAAATAGTTATTATTTTGTAAATAAGTCGATTAAAACCTTCAAAGGGTGGCTAAGGTCTCATGATCTTTAACCCCTCGAAGGCCACCTGCTCAGCACAAGCTCTATTTTAACAGTATTAGTTTTCCTGTGAAACTGTGACAGTTCTCACAGTTGTAAAAATCATGAAAACTGAGGAAACCAACCTTCAAATGCGGGCAGCTAGTAGCAATCGCGAACAGAGACTCGTCTGTTATGAAAGTACCCCCAATGTTTAGGTGTTGCAGAGAATTAGCCCTTGAAATCTGTAGATACAATCAATGAAACAATCTAAAATCTTGAAACTGATCCCAAAATATATTGATGTTTCTGCCACCAATAAATAAACCTATAGCAAATGTATGATCCATTAACCGAAAAGAATGGTGATCGCATACCAGTTGAACAACGCCTTTGTCGGTGATCCCCGTCATACCCCATAAGGATATCGAGGTCAGGTTGGTAATGCATTTTGCTGTGGATAATTGGTACAATCCGTTATCTGTAATCTGGCAGCCCCAACGGCTTTTTGAACTGAAACCATCACAATTAGAAGATTGTAGATTGTTCAACACTCACGTTGTTCAATCTTATGTTCTCAATTCATACAATTCAACGATTAATAACTGATAGACTTCATGATTAGCAAGGATTAAACTATCAACACTGATCATAGTAAATTCTGTAGAATTACATACAAACAACCCCTAATTCTTACACAGATATCAAATTTAGCTGTTCTGGTGGATCACATGCATTCAAATCGAAACTCAATTGCACAAATTCACAAATTCTAAGCTATATCAGATACACTGACATGATTGATCATCTCAAACAATCTGCATAACAACACATAATTCACAAATTCGTATTCCAAAAGCGTAAAAGTGGAGAGTGAATCAAACACGTACATATCAAGCTCCCTGAGACCATAAGCATAACGAACAAGACGAGAAGTAGACGCGTCATCCATCTTCCAACCCGCAAAGCTCAACTTCTCCCTTATCCCAATCGATTGCTTCACACCTTGCCTCCATTTTCGACAAACACCACTAGTCCTTCACAATTCACATACACACACACACACACAACACAAAAACCATCAAACAACCAACAAATGATCAAAATTCAAACGATCAAACACTCGATTGTAACAAGAAGATCAAAATCTGCAATCAAAACTCATAAACAACATACTGAGCTAAATCCTTGAAGCAAGTGATGAAAACGAAGATGTGAGAAAGTAGGTCCATGGGAAGGCGATCAATCTGAGGTTCACCTTCTTCCATGGGGATGTTAGAGAGAGAAAGAGGCCCAAATTGTAGAGAGAGAAAGGGGGATTGATGGTGGTTTTATGGGGTTTTCGTACGGTGGTGTACAAGAATTAAGGGCTCAACGCAGTGGCGGAAGAATGTGGTCATCGTTTCGCCATCAGATTCTCTTGTTGGCACGTGTCTGTTCTTGAATATTCAACATGGAACCCATCTCCTGCTTATGATGGTTGTACCTTGTGCTTGTTTGGATGTACGTGGGTTTACAAGTGTGTTCACTTTATGTAAGTTTTACATTTGTATGATCTGAATAGCATGAAGCTTTGCAAAACGTTACAAACCAGAAATAGTGATAATTTAGCTCTTTTGTAACGACAAAATTTTATTTTATAATAAACCAAGGATTTGAATATTTTTCTTTGATGTTGGAGCGAATAAAATACCATTAGATTTTACCTGGTTGGAAAAATGATTCTATAGGACTATATATTCTTTTTATCTTATAAAATATGGATATATGTGAAATAGAATTAGATTATAAGATATTTTAAAAATAGGTAAATAAAATACTTAGAAAGAACGAAATGATACCGGTTTAAATACCCCATAATCTGAAAGTCAATGCTAAAATTTTATGCTTCATGAATCATGATCACTCATTTGCTCGTTTGAGAAATAGGAAATAGTCTATAAATACTAATAAAATTTTTTTTTGTGTGTCACTTGTCATAATTTTAAAACTATTAAATTATATTTTTATATTTCTTTCTTCTAATAAATATCACATTAAATACAAATGATATTATTTAGTTTTTTTATATTACATATCTATATTTTTTAAAGTGATCTACTTACAAATGCAATTTGTAAGTAAATAATTTTTTATAAATAAGTGTTTTTCAAAAATATTAAAACTTCAAAAGAAACACAATATATTTTAAAAACTATGACTTTTAAAACATAATTCTTATGAAACAAAAGTAATTAAATTTGGAAGTTATAATAAATAAATTATTAAAAAGGGCACCTTTTTAAAAATGGTTTGTTTTGAAACAAATTATTTAAAAACCAATTAAAAGCAATTAATTAAAAAAATTATAAAATATGATATCGTTATTTTATTACTCGTATTTAATGTTAATCATACCAATAACTTCTAATAAAGCAAATAATCTTTTGTCACTTGTCATTCTCTTAACTTATGTTTTTTGTCACTTGTCAATTTTTTAGATATTCATAAATCAATTTTCATTTCAAAAGGATATTATAATAATTTAAATTTTCATTCTTTCTCTTATTAAAAAGAAATTTTATTAATTGCTATGTTTCTCTCTCTTATCCAATTTTTTTAAAAAAATCAAACTATCTTCTTTTAACATAGATTTTATGAAAGAAATTAGCAATCACTTCTTTTAATCAATATCTAAATAACAAGAAACTAAACTTTTATAAAATATGAAATTTTTTAAAACATTAAATATTTTTAAACAAATTATTTTAAATCATTTTGTTTTAAAAAAGTTATAAAGAGGTGAAATATTTTATAAAAATCTGAAAGACTAAAGATATTTTTTATAAAAAAATATAAAAATGAATGTTTAAAATGAAACTTTTTACATAAGAAAGTTAAAAATAGTATAATTGTTTTATTTCTTAAATAAAAGTATATATGATTTTAATTATATTTTACATTAAAATATTATAATTAAATAGTTATTTATACGTAATTACATCATATTTTATCTTTAAACATGATTTTATAATGCATAAGTTTTTAATAATTATTATTTAATATTTTATTTATTCAATCCGTGTATTACACGGAGGCTAACCTAGTTTTATATAATATATCTGAAAAAAACATTCAAATATCTGTTATGAAAGTAAATAACCCTTAATTTATTATTCTCATATTCATTAAATGTAATGGGTAAATTATGAAGGCGACAATTCTACGTACGACAAGGTAAAAGATTTAAACATGTTATATAATAAATGGATCCGAGTCATAAAAAGAAAGATACAGGTAATTAATTCGTTAAACTGATGTCTTAGAATTCATTTTTTTTACTTTTTTTCTTTCTTTCTTAATACCGGTATAATTGAGGTCTCTCACCCAACTTCATATACTTGATTAAACCAGTGAACATATCTTTGTTTTGATTTAATGGGGGCATAGATCTGACAACCTGAAGTCGTATTTTGTGACCAATGGAGAGAAAAGAATCAATAACCGAGACAAACTTGTGGCGTTGAGTGTGGTGAATGGGTGGCTACGTGCTGGAGACATAAGACATGCGTGCCATTTTTAGGTTTTAGGGTCGATTTTGTGAGGGTCGAACTAAACGAGCGAATGAGACAAAGAGAGAGGTCACTCCTAAGTTGAAGTCGAGGTCACTGATGTTACTTGAAAGTTGAACTCAACATAACTGATATCATTTTCTTACTTTACCATCAAATCGCTTAGGGGTTGTGTCGTATTTGGCATTTTGAGGTGAAGTCCGGGTTGGGGACCAGATTTTCATGGTGTTTGTCGCCAACTGTTATTGCAATTGTAAAGGGAAAGAAACAAGATTGTTCAATACATATACTAATTAATGAGGTTATAGTTTAGAAAACAAGAATGACTATCAGGGTTGCATTAGATAAAAATTTTACACAACATTGCAATGTGAATTTTTTGTGTATAATCATTTATTTATGTACAAATCATCATCATATAAAAAAATGCATTCTTCTCCAACCTTTCAAATTTTCTAATCACACAAACCAAAGTTTTGTCATCCATACTCTTATTCAATACAATCCTGTTCATCTTTTCTTTGACTATTTAGTTTAACTAATTGGATGGAGGTGAAGACCATATAAACAAGATAACTCTGGTTCAATTGATTAAAAAAGTTAAAAGGGACTTTAGATGAATGTCACGTTTGTATATGATGATTTGCACATTGTGAGTAATTATACACACAAAAGGTGCACAATGCAATATAGAGCACAAATTTTATGTTTCTGTGAGTTCTGAGAGCTAAAGAAGTGTTATGATCAATTAATTACACACAATATTTATTTGTATTAACGTATGAGGGTAAAAATGTTAAAAATAAGTTTAAAAAGGCTAAAACGACCATATAGTAGTCAGAAAACGACTACTTTTACTATGGGTAATGGTAATAACATGTTATTACCTGATGCGAAATCCGGTTACTGCCTGATTGCATTATGTACACCTCTAACCGGATACAATCTGATGGTTAGGACTGGTTAGAAACCGATTTCTACCGGCACTGGTTTTTAATGGTTCGGTTCCGAGTTTGGAGTACAGGTTAAAGCGTGCACTCTACCGGTATCAGCCGGTTTTGTTTTTCTTCTGGGCTCACACCATTTAAATAAACGGCCCAACATGTTTTCGTTCCTAATCCTCGGTCCAGTAGCAGCCCACTAAGAATCCACTTATTCTTGCAGCTTAATCAATTTATAACTGAAGTCATCTTATATTCTTATTGTTTATTCTCTATAATTCACTGTTAATTGGTCGAAACTATAAATATAAAAAAACAATATAAAGTTATATATTTTGGATCATATCAATGTATTTAAATAGATAATATACAACGATTTAGGTTACACCCTCACCGGAAATTTTTAATTGGTCGAAACTATAAATATTATCTAAAGTACGATTCAGATGTTTGTATTTGAAAAGGACAAACTTAGATAATCTATAAGTATTTTCAAAACACTACTATCTTTTTTGCACTTATTTTTAAATTTTCAGTTGGAAATATCTGTCTAAATAAGTATCACAACGCACATGGGAAGACATAAGTTTAAGGAAAGATCACACCAGAATTTACAAAATTGCTACATGATTGAGAGAGGAAACTATGTATGGATTTTAATTCTAAATCAAACTTACTAAATAGTATTCTTTGAAGTTGGGCAGTTTGCTCTTAAAGCATCTTTAATATCGTTACGAGATTGTGAGTGTGTGGTCACCTGACTTTATTTTTTTGTGTTTTATGTAAAAATAAATAATACAAGAATTTTGAGAAAAAAAATTCGACTGACACCATTATTTTGCTAAAAGAATTATGACCCTGTCATTGATGAGAAACATGAAAACAAAAATAAGCATGTTTAAGTAGAGATCCATGCCGGTCAAAAACAACGATTTTTCACGATGATTGACTAGTAGAAATGCAAGGTAATTCCGTTCATAATTGGTTAGAGTATAATAAGAAAAAAAATAAAGCTTATGGATGATATGTTACTTATTTAATAAAACCGGTCAAAAGATGCATTTGTGATTAAGAACTTTCAAAAATTGAACAAAACAGACATACTTATTAGTCATGTTGATGATAAAAATATTTATTCACAAGGCATTTAGAAAATGTAAGGACTTAAATAGGCAAAATCAATCTATACATATGACATTTACCAACAATCTAATCTTATATTTTTATGTCATTGTATTTTTATAAGTAATTAATGACAATATATTTTACTTTGTGACCCGACTTGTATATTAACCGACTTGAAAATTATGACATCCGGATTGTTAGAATTCAAGAACCAAAAGATATTTATACCATAACTACATCACTAACCAAATATATATTGTTTGAAATCGATCGTTTGAAAAAGCCTCGTAAATTAATGAACAGATCCAACTCAGGTTTAAAATTTAAGTGGCGTGTGCTTGCTTATTAACTATCTTGTAATTACTTTTCAAATTTAAAACCTTTTCTATTTGAACCCTTCTTTTCATATAAATACTTATTCCGGTCGCACTAAACTTCCATAAAATGTGTTTAGATCATCACTAATTGATGATGATGAGTTAAATGACTACTGAAATCTGCTCAGGATCGGAAAAATTAAGCAAAGTAAGAAAATGATAAGCTATGATAAAATTAATGATTTTTGCTAAAATGTTCATATGGCAGCTTTTTTTAACTAACCTCCGGCTAACATAATGTATCTTATCTCCTTACTTTAGATGGAGGAAATCAAACCTTTTTTTATTTCATCCGATTAAATAAACCGCTAAAAAACATTTTGGTTCGATTTGATTACATGAATGTACCTCAACTTATTTGTTTCCCATGATTGTAACATGTAATTTTGCTATCTCTTTGCTACTTTTTTTGTTTAATAATCATATCGTTTAAATGAACGGATGTGATATTGTACGTACGCTCCTTCACGAACAAAAGCAACCCACTGCAAGCATCCTACAGTACATCGCAACCATCCATCTTCGACAAACATGTTATAGACCACCTTAAACCTAAATATCACACAGTTACATCAACCAATCATAGAATGCCACGTACACCAACACCATCCCCACCGTAAGTACCACTTCACTGCTCCTCACAACGTTTTCAACAAAAACTATCAAAACAAAAAAATCAGAACCGTCAGATCAACAATGACGTTTTATTTTGATTGACACGTCAGTATCGTGAGAAATGGGGTTGTTTTTGCTTGCCGTGTTGAGGGAATGAATTTACATGTTTCGATGTTAATTTGTGACGTTTTGAATTTTGATGATGAGGGCGTTGATTACTGTGGTGGACCCTCGCGTAGGGTATCAACATTTAGGGTGTTTGGATGTTGGTGATTGTTCGGTCCAATGAGGGGTTGCCACAGTGGGTTACGAGAGACATGAGAATTATCGGGTTCCATATTTTATTTTTTTCGATTACTGGATGGTTCTATGGCTCGTTGACCGCCAAACATCGGTTTGACAATACATGTGGATATGACTCATTGGTTTTTTTTTTTTTTTTTTTTTCTTTTTGGGAAAGGAAGATGGTGTGTTTGGTTTGTAAACAGGATGTTAGTTTGACTCATATAAGTTTGGAAGCTTTTAACATGACATTTTCTTAAAAAAAAGTAAGGTTCGAGACTTGTTATATAAAGGGTTGTATAAGTAACAAATATGGAGTTTCTAGACCGAATAGAGTTCCTCACTCACCAAGCTATCATTTTAAAAATGATTTTTTATGTTTGGTCTGTAGTAACATAGTCAACTCGAAGTGGTGGACTGGTGGAGCAAGTTGTGACTTACGAGGATGTTGGTCTTCTGATTAAGATTATCATTTTGAAAAGTTATAAGCAAGATTACTTCATGATGATTGTTTCAAACTAATGGTGGTGTTTCCGTTTTGTTTTTGTGTACGTTTATCTCATTCATATTGTTCTGTCAATTATAGAACATGCACGTGTCAAAGGGTTTTGACAGAAGTTTATTGTAAAACTAGCAGAGAATCAACTTTTGGCCTCGAGTTCGACTAGATAACATACACTGAGGTAAAAGTTGATCTGGTAGTTCCGTAGCTCGATATAGATTATGATGGAGGATTATGAGTTATGATGTAAAATCGATGCCTATATGGATTTTTTGTGCTACTTAAGCCATAATTTTTTTTGTGTTGTTCATGGGATTCCATTTTTTACATGTTCATTGAAGGGCATGTTGTCTGGTTGTATCAAATTGTGTTAGAAAGGTGTTCCATTCCTAAGAATTATGGAGGTTGATGACATACAACTGACGCTATAAGGACTTTTTGTGCTATCAAACTATTAAAATATGTGTTATTTGCGGGTTTATGTTTCTTGACATGTTCACTATAGGATATGTTGTCTTGCAATATCAAATTGTGTTAGAAATATGTTCATTTCTAAAAATTAAGGGTTAAGTCTTTAGTAGTTAAAATGTAGATTTAGAAGTAATGTTAGAGAATAGAGAGTGCATTAGTTGTATGTAAAAAAAATATTTTTACTTCTGACTAGGATGGGGGACTAAGTATTAGGCAAATAACAGGAGGATCATAGTTCGAATCCCACAACCTCTAATTATGTCATGTCCGACACAAGTCTGGGGCGTTTCGTGACTCTGGGTACGAGACAACATGATATTGATCAATTTGCCAGTCCAGTTGACACGTTTTTTATTTGAGTTTTGATTTGTCAACGTTATTTCTTGTCGTGAGCATCACCATCGGCTAACACATGATGCCACCATAATGTTTCTATAACTATTTTACCCCAAACCATCGGTCTGGTTTCGAAAATAACTTCGTTAATAATCTATATTTTGATGTGAACTGTAATGTTAATAAAATTAAGAACCCATATATATGAAACTTGAACTAGAAAACAAAAACCGAAGTGAGTGTGCCGAGAAACCGAGAACAAAAGCCTAAATGAAGCCCTCAGTTGTGTTTTTGGTCATCCCTAAACCAAAGCCATCATTAGTTTCAAGTCAAAATATTTATGTAAACAGGTGATTTTTTAATAATTTTTTTTAAAAGAGAACTACCAAGTTATTTCATGTCTAAATAGCCCAAAGCGACATGATTTTATGAAATTATCTCGGTACCTTTAAAATATTGCGATATTTCACTAAATTCATGTCACATTCGATAAAAAAGATTTTAATAACTCTCGCCATCTAAGCGAGACATCATGAAAAAATGTCGCTACAAAAAATTAAATTATATAAAACTAACTATTCTCCAAATCTAGCATGTATATATGTACAATAAAACTAATTATAGTTCGAAATATAATAATTTTTAAAAAAATTAACAAATAGGAATTTATTATAGTTTAAATAAT
This sequence comes from Flaveria trinervia, assembly GCA_025506515.1. Classification (NCBI taxonomy): domain Eukaryota; kingdom Viridiplantae; phylum Streptophyta; class Magnoliopsida; order Asterales; family Asteraceae; genus Flaveria; species Flaveria trinervia. Next base: position 97,052,710 of record CM046452.1, on the reverse strand, counting down.
AAAATTAAATTTAAAAAGGTAAAAATATTAAAAATAACACATATGAATCTAGCTAAAAAACTGTGAATCTCTCTGTTTTCTAATTATATTAACTAATGAAAACAAGTTAGTTAAATTTTAATTCAATCTCACTATACCACTTAATTATTAAAAAAAACAAAAATTAAGGTAATAAGATATAAATAATATCAAAGTATTGCAGATGTTATAATTTCATATTTAATTTTATAAGTGGAGCATAATAAATTTTATAATTTTATAGATTAGTATTCAATAGCTTTCTTAAACACCTCAAATAAAACTAACAATTAATAATTATAAGTTATCAGGTGATTTATACTTGATGAGTTATGAGTTGTGTCATGTGGACGCTATTACAAGTAATAAAACACACTTGCTAAAAATATGTTATACCTAGTGAATTGTGAGATGTGGGTGGAGTTTATTTAAAAAAAACTTATATTTATTTAATAAATTAGAATTATAAACAAATTAAAAGATTTATATTAACAGAATTTTTTAATAAAATATCACATAAATAATAAAAACAACCCCGAAATGTCGAGTCAAACACGTGCGAAGCATCTACCAGACTAAAAGAATACATTTTCGAAGAACAATTTCGTTTTAGTTAAATTTTATAACTGAATGTTCAAAGAGAAAATACAAAAAAATTAACCATGATTTAGTTTAAAAAGCTAACGAATAATAGTTATTTAAGAACAATAAAATTAATTATGAAATGAAGTATTATAATACAATTAATAAAAACAAATGGTTTGTTGATTGTCGTATTTGATTGTTGAATCATTTTACATTATTTAAGTAAGTGAGTTTTTTTATATGCCAGACAAGACTTGGTGGACAAAATGGTGTGATCTTTTTACTTAGGCGAGATGTTTATAATGTATCTTATCATGTCGGCAAAATATTACAAAAAGATGTGGGGATGTCGGTTTTACAAGTTCGATTAACGGCTATCTTAGTAAGCCTCTTTAGGCGATTGCTATTTGATAATTATATTGAGTCAAATGATTAGTTCAATAATCTTTCATATTTTTAAAAAGTATTTAGGTTCTTATGTTATGTGGTTATAACATAACACTAACAAGTCGTTTATTAATATTTGGAGAAAGATAAAAATCTATAAATTTAAAGGTACAAAGTAATATCACGGAAGTACAAAAGAGTTAGTGTTGGTCACATGTGCGATCTAAGTGCAAAGAATTTGTTACTTGTCGTAAGTTGGAATAATTGGATAAATGTTCCCCACGCCTATTCAACTTTTGAGTGTCCTCTTTTAAATTTTTTTAATGGTAGATCCATGACATCTTATAGCAAAATTCTCTGACTTCTATGATTTTTTATTAAGTAAGATTGGGATTTTCAATATTGGCCTTTTTGGTGAGTTTAAAACGTTTATAAATTTGTGGGTTTTTGTTTCAAATAGTTGAAACTGGCCATTTAATTAAAATAGTGAAGTGCCGTAAATTTTGCATCAAACGTTATGTAAAATCTAGCTTTTTGTAAAATATCCGTGTGTAAATAGTAGTCACACAAGTAAACACACAAAAATAAATGATATTTTTTAACTTTTAAAAATTCTTTCTTTATACATGTGTAAACAATTCTTTTTTTCACACATACGATAGAAAACTAGATTTTATGATTTCTATAAAATACAAGTTCTCACTTGACCCTCTCCAAAATACATACACACACATACGTATAGGTTTTTGTACGCCTAATAAGATATAATGATATTTGTTACTTATGATCCCCCTTTGCTTTAGACATCTTAAATAGATGTCACAGGTCGTGGTATAAATAACGAGCCCCAAAAACCACCATTCTGTTGTACTGGTCAGTCATTGTGTTCACGTGTTTCATGTCAAGTTAGTAAAAACTAAAAATCTTTTTCTTCGATATATAATTATCTTCTAGCATAATTAATAGAATACCCCAACACATGAAAGTATAGTAAACTACATAATCAATTCTTGGTTTGTGTTATCGGATTGTTATAATTGGTGTGATAACCTTTAGGTGACACCAACATTTCTATTTGACACATAAAATACAAGTGCACATAAACCATGTAAAATAAGTTATATATATATATCATTCTTGCTCCATATGTCTTACACCGTATTATATCCAGCCTTGAATCTTGACCTTCGTCATCACATAGTCATTATCTCTCTCCTTGAACTTGATAATTCTTCTAAACTCTATGTCTCTATCATTCATTTTAGTTAAAAAAGGAATCTAGATTGTAGAGAAAACCAGTGTATGTAATCTGATGACACTACATGAAATATCATAAAGAAGATGATTGAAGGGGATTGTAATGTAGTCGATTGTAATATGATGGATAAAGATATGTGAGGAGAGTAATGGATGATAAAAGAATTATTTTGGGTTTCTTCTCATTAACTTATGGTGTTATGTCGACAATGAAAGCTACACATGGCCACATGGAAGATGGTACGTCACACAATAAAATTTAATGTCATATGGGAAATAAAAATTATATATGATAAGATATAATATTAAATTTGTTAAAATGAAAATACATGAGGTAAAATGAGCATGTTATTGTCCATATATTTTCATTAAAGTATTTGGATAATGAGTTATTTTATACAGTTTATGTTTTCACTTATTTACAAATGATATAAAAAAAAGGAAAAAAATGTTAATATATTCGGTTATGTTAAATGTACTTTACTAAATATACCTCATATTTGTTTAACATGTGTTTTAAGAATGAAACAACCTTAAACAAATGTTTGAAAGGTAGAACAACCGTTAAAACAATCGTTTAAAAAAAACGACCCTTAACAATGTGTATAATGTTCTAAACTGGTCTTCAACGGCCATTCAACCAAATTTTCCTAATTAACCAAATTGGGTTGGATTAGTTCATAACTGGTTACTCACTCATGTCGCTTAATCAATCCAACTCTTTTTAGATTACAAACCGGTTCACTTTCACCTCCATATATAAAACCTTTTTTTCCTAATTAAACACCTCTACAATATTGGGTGCATTACAATATTTCATCCTTTGAGTTTGTAAAGATTCACTGGTTTATGATAAAATCGAAAGAGTGAGGCGCGCGTGACATTTCATCATCACGTACGACCTCCATCGTTGGCTATATATATATATATATATGTATTCTATTCTATTCTATATTTGTATTCAATCAGCCCATAACTCTTTTCTCCGATTTCTGCAACACTTTCTAGTTTCTAGTTTCCCCCCACCTACACACTTGACAGTTCACATAAAAGAAAGAAAAAAAAAAGCCTGTTTCAATTCCACCATACCATTTCTCTTGAATTAGATTAATGGCCAACATGTATGACACACCTTCATATTCTCCGCCGCCTGAACCCACCGACGACATCTCTCTCCTCCTCCGTCAAATCCTCTTCAAATCATCATCATCATCATCGTCGTCGTCTTCTTCGATGTTCCATGCTGCAAAACAAATGAAATGCGACATTCAACGACAGCATCCGTCGGATCAGTCGTCTTCTGCCGCCGGAGCTGCGAATATTCCGGTGAAGGCTGTCGGAAATGTTGTTTGTTCTTCGGTGGGTACTGTCGATTATGATCCAGAGGAATATGATAGCGAAAGCGAGGTATACCCCCTCTTTTGATTTTGGATTGCAATATTTTTGTCCTCATCTTTGGAATCTGAGTTGGAATGTGTTGAGGAAATAACTGGAGTTTTAAATATAAATTAAATATATTATTAACACCCTAAATTTCTATACGTGTCGTATAGTCGCCTACGCTGCCATATATGGGGCGTAAAACCCTTTTAACAATCCACTGAAATTTTTTGTCCTAGTTAGTGTCAAAATTTGTTATTGTCAAAATTTGTTATTCGCGTCGTATAGCTTCATGTATGTCGTATAAGTCTATAAAATAAAAATCAATCTAACAAAATATTTAACAAAATATTAATAAATCTGTAAACTAAGATATAAAGTTCTTTAAGCAATCATTGGAGTACAAATACATCTTCTGGTTTGAAACCATTCAAACTGTTGATCACTTTTAATTTTTTTAAAGATCTGTTTAGGAATTTTAAAAGTTTCAAACCGTGTAAAATAGTTTGAGTTACGATCTTTGGAAATCTGTTTGAGAAAATCGAACCGGGTGGGGTTTTAGAATATGTAGTTTTTTTATGTTTTACATGATTTTGTTTAAAACTTTGAACGTCTATTTGTATGACATGACATCATGAGAGCAATTATATATCATATTTTATTATTATTTTTATAACTATATTAAAATTATTTTTTTTCATTTTTAATTATATAACGCGTTTTTTTATCCTAAACATTATAATTTTTTACTCTTACACTAAAAATCATTAATATTAAAATTTTATAAAGGTTATACAAATAAAAATTAACAGTTTCTCTCTAATACACTCATAATTATACGGAACCAGAGGTGAATGCTCCGAGTAAATTTTATAACTCGACTCATTTATTATTTATTATTATTTTTGTTATATACATTTATAGTATTTTATGTGTTTACAATTATAAGATTTATAATGTAACAAATCATTTATTTTTGTCATAGTTTTGTACATAATAATAATTATCACATATATATAGTATATAATGTATTAATATAAAATTATAAATAACATGTCTCTTTAAACTCTCAAGCCTAGTTATGCTTGATATATAAAGCTCGGGTTTAAACTCATCTATCAATTGAGCTTTAATATGTTCTCAAGCATGGTTCTAGCCCGTCTAGATACATGTTTAACCGCGGCCATTCCAAATAGATCCTGAGTGGCTTGACTCATTTTCGCAAATGTGTATATATGATGTGTATTCATTCTGGAAAAAAAGAAAAAGAAGGAATGCAAGAATTTTTTACCGTTTAAATTTTTATTGGCACTGAGGCTTGAGCATTGGTTTCTCTCTTTCCACTCTCAAGTCTCAAGTCACAACACACGGGGGGCCTTAAAGGTTATTGTATTGGGTTGTATTGATGGCGGATTTTGGTGTAAGGCGTAAGGTACTAAGGTATAAACCAATAAATAAATTAAGCACATGGTTTTTTAAACGACCTATGTAATGTTCATGTGTCCTTATATTTTGTTATCTTTTGTCCTTATTTACATGATATTAAACGTTAAAAAGTGAAAATATGTTGTCTTCTGTTATATTAATGTGGTTACTTATGTTTTTTAAGTTTTGGGGAAAAAAAGCAAAAGTAAAGTAATTAATTTCACACTATTTATATTAAGAAAACCAAATTGTCACATATTTTCGACCATGAAATAATCTTCTTTTAAAGCAGGGATTTGAACACTTGATGGAAGAAATGGTTGCGAAACAAAACCCTCCTCGCAATCCATCAAAACGAACACGCGCTGCCGAGGTTCATAATATGTCCGAAAAGGTAACAACTTACAACTCACAATGGTGGCACTGGCATGTTGTTGCAACACATTTGATTATTATCCTAATAATAATATAGGATTTTGATTGATTTTGGTCAGAGGAGGAGAAGCAGGATTAATGAAAAGATGAAAGCTTTGCAGAAACTTATCCCCAATTCAAATAAGGTCCGTCACAAAACATAAATACATGACTTTAACTACATTATGAAACTTTCTAACAATATCTACTAGGACTGTATCGATATAATCATGAATCTTGATAAATTTAATTGATTCAACAGACTGATAAGGCTTCTATGCTGGATGAAGCCATTGAATATCTGAAGCAGCTCCAGCTTCAGGTGCAGGTAGGCATGGCCATTTCAACTAATTTATGTAAATATCAGGTCTAACGCGTCAAACTACGACCCACCAAGTTGACTGGCCCGTTTAGTTAAACATGTTTACGGTTTTGAACTGAAACTAACAAGATGCTTTGTAGTAGGCCCAAACCCGTGAATTTCATTTTGCCAACTTAGCATTGTTTTTATTTTCTTGGAACTAATAATATGCTGTTTACTACTTCAGATGTTAACAATGAGAAATGGGATCAACTTGTACTCCATGTGTGCACCACATGGTGTTCTTCAACCGAACCACAAACCCTCTGGCATGAACCATGGAAACCAGCTCATCAACATGACAGCTAACCATGGAGCACTTGTGAGCCCAATGCTGAGCCAAAACCCGCCATCAGTACTTGACTTTTCGCGAACAATGAATCAAGAGCCTTCATTTGGATCTTAACTTGGATCATCTTAGTTTCTGATTCTTCCTAGGCATTGAAGCACAATTCAATCCTGTGTTATTTTCAACTTTTAGTAGCTAGTTTTAGTTTCTTTTATGTTGTTGCCCATCAAAACTAATAGACTTGTTGATGGAATTTGCAATTAGAATGCGTTTGTTTACAACTCTGACTAGGGAATTAGTATCGAGTCGGATCTGACTAAGAACGGGTTGATTGTAACCAGGCCTGAATTTTGTCGTTTATCAGTCTATATATCTGTTAGCGTATTGAGCCTTTGATTTGTACACAAAGTAACAAAAGCAGCATCCAGAATAAAAAGATCAAACAAGGATACCAAAACTTGATCTAAATGGACCATAAGTATCCTCGATACAACAAAAGCAACAAGTAGCTTTACATATACAAGTGTAGGCATGTATTTCAGCCGCAGATGAATTTAACCGAAGAGAGAACTCTTTAGCTGTAAAACTTACAATAATAGCAAGACCAATGTGGACAATAGTGCACCAGTAACCCATTGTAGCCAAACCACTTCATGAATTGAGTAGCCCAGGCTCGAACCAACAGAACCTCCAGATAACAATTGTGCTGGTGGAGGAGGCGACAGCACTGGTGTGTTACATGTCCCATTCACCTGCAGGGCCATTTGCTCATTAATACACTTATTACATGATTACAAGAACTACATGTAAAATTGATTAAAACAATCAAACTAAACTATACCCCGCAATAAGCTATGTTAGGACATCCACATGTCAAGTGACCATTGGCTTCATCGACCGCTTCAGCAGCTCCTCCCCCATCACTCCTCTGTACCAAAAACTATGCATTAATGTCTGAGCTAAAAGTTGACCTCAAAAGTCAAAATGTACTCCATACCTGGTAAAAGTCAACAGCAACATAGTTTGGCCAGCGGTTGCCAGCGGCTATCTGGCATGTGTTCATCATGGCAATGATTGGAGCAGAGTTATCAATACACGCTCCAGTGACATTGGGATTAGTCGAGAAGTAGTTTTGAAGAACCAATGATCGTGATGTTGTGTTCATGGGGGATGATTCAGAGCGACTGGGGCAAGAACCAGCAACCTGCCCCTCACTTCCATCTAGAGTTTCAGGTTCGAGGTTAAGATTCATTAGATTTGGATACATATTCTCTTGTTAGAATTAAGAATCTTGCAATTGTAACATTGTGGATTCATGTGGAAACTTACATTGATTTTCAACAACGTATCTCCACTCATAAGCGATCCCTTCGGATGCTTCTTTTGAGGATTTGGAGGTGAAGACAATCAATCGTTGATTCTGCTTCACCATATCTGTGATCGTGGGCCAATCACTGCCATTTTTAGGCATTCGGCTGACGGGGAACATGTATTTAGTAAGACCAGCTGCGGCAAAAAGCTTTGTTAAACCTCTTGGCGATGTGACATAATCCTCAATGAAAATGGTGATGATTTCTGATGGGTTCCTTTCAAAAACTTTTCAATCTCACGTAGAACATTTATAGCCGGTTGCTGTAAGTTCAAAGCACAGAAGTTGAAACTGTAAGTATTAATTATATGGCACGGATTGTGTTGTACCATTGTAAACTTACATATGCTGTGATATTGTAGCATTTACCGCCAAATGAGTGGCATAACCATATATCGTTGTTGAAATCGTACATATCCAACATCAGCCCTCGAACTCCATTCTACATAACAAACAAACATACTTAATAAAATCTGATAGATAATAAATTCTTTTCATAGCATGGCTATTGGTAAATTTTGAGGATGATATCCCATTCTATATATAAATCCAATAGATCTATTATACCAATTATACTTGTGATTTATAGTTTGTTATAAAGTTTAGCTAAAAAATCATAAACGTCAGTTCATAATAGTAATAATAACCTTGAAAACTTATTTATATATGTGTATATTAATATAACTATAGTTAGAAAACTTATTTATCGATAATTAGATTTGTAAAACCTAAGATATACATCTAAACATGTTAAAAACAAACATCAAGAATATATTTATTTATATCCTTCATCTTCGAAACAACCACCTGTTTTCCCTCCATTGTCGTCTCTAACCACCACTCCTCATACAACATTCATTGATTCACATACAACTATTCGGATCTGGTTTTGCAAATTGCAATCGATTTTGGGCTTTCTAATTTGGGCTTCGCAATTTGGTTTTTTAAGTTAGTGTTTTGTGTGCAGCACAGTGACACACTGACAAATGATTTGGGCCTTTCGATGTCGGTTTGTACAACAAACAAGCGGTTATAGGTTTGAAGACTTTGGTTTCCAGATATGGGTTTCTGTTAATGACAATATATTATTACACGCTTAAATACCCTAAAGTCTATTACAATAATATAGTTGGTTTAATTTATAATTTATAACTATCTATATATCATAACAGTCATTTATTCAATTAGCTGGTATATATATTATTTTAAAAAATTATTCTATAAGTAGCTTCTACATAACAAAAAAGGTAATATGCTCTAACATAAATACAATATGCTCAAATTTTGACTCTGCATTAAAGTCCGTGATTGTTATTTAATCGTCACGACCCCTTTAGAAACGAAAAAGTATTATTGAAGAAAAACAAAAGGCTATATTTGTTGTAGATAAAGCTAATTTGGCAGTTGGCTACCCCATTTGGTGTTTTACCTTTTAATAATTGAGTTGAGTGACAGAAACTTTTTCATAATTAAACACACACACCATGTTCCATTTAATATTTTATTGCAGTAGCATGGAATTAGTGGACCTTTTTTAAAAAAGAAAAGAAAAGAAAATAATAGAAAAACACCAACACAATTTTGTTCTTTTGTAGTTTTGGTATTAAAAACAATTATTATTTACGAGACTAATAAATTTCTAACAACCCAGACATGTGGAATATAACAGAGATTAGATGCTTATACAATAAGATATCATCAAACATGAAATCATTTATTAGTTAATAATTATTTACCTAATTTCCATACACCTACCCTATTAAAAACTAAAAACTTCACGAGCAACCTTTCATCAAGTTGTTCATGACAACTGCCAAAAGTTACCACAATAAAATGATTAACTTTTACTTTATAAGAAAATTGTAATTTTTATAGGCTCTGTATGCTAATAGAATCAAATTACCACATAAACAATTACGTATACCAACAAGATATAGTGAATGAAAGATACACTCACTCTTCTAACCCAACGACCTTAGTTATTAACTAATTAACTCTTTTCAAATTAAAAAAAGAAACTAAGAGTGTGTAAATACTTAAAACCAACACTTTAAAACATTGTGAATTTGACGAAAATTAAAAAACAATGGAAAGATAAGTTTCACGTACCTTTAGTTGAGATGCAACATCATCTTCTTGATTGGCCGGGCCAAGAACCGGGGATCCGGATGGCGATTTTGTACCCGAAACCGCAAACGAATTGTGAGTCGTCAACCATGTGTACCGATTAAACGGTAGTCCATTAACCTAATCACAAAGTTAACCAAAATCACACACGAATCCCTTAGCAGTTAGCACCATCAATCATCAATCACCCTAACGACTAACACACCTTGGATGTAGGGCTGAAAGGTTGAATGCGAGTGCATCGAGGCCGTGTGTTTCCACTCGCCGGACAAGTACCACACCGCAAACCGGAATCGCAGTTGTTGCTACTCGTAGAACACGTTTCTCCGATCTGATAACAGAAATCGAACAAATTAGCGTTTAAATGATGGCGAAAAGCTACTGATCGGAGACTAGTGAAATGAAGTGTATGAACAGTGAACATACCTTGAGAGATGAAGATGATTGGGAGATGAATACAAGTGTTACGGCGACGATGATAAGATTATTATTGAGAATATCGTTGAATCGCCGCATGTCGATGAATTGATGGAAGAAACAGTGATGAAATTGAAGTTAGAGTGGTTAATTGGGGGAGAAAGAGTGATAAAAACCTGAAATGGATATGAGAGATGAAGGTTGAACAGAATGGTGGTTTTGACAGATGGCTCGCAACCGAAAGCGCGTGCATAGGCAGACGTATAAATGTTTTTATCGATGGTCCATTTAGTGAATTAATCATATTAATTGTGTCACACGTAATATTCCATCTTTTTCGTATTGTGAACATATGTTTGAGAACTTGCATATGCACAACCTCTAGATTATTCAAATGTTCACGGGTCTAGTAAGATTGGTGATAGTTTCTTTAAAGGATAGTGTGATTTTGAATTGTTAGGAAGTAGAAGTTGAGTAGTTGACTATATGATATTTAAAGAGTAGTTGATTCTTATTCCAAAGAATCAAACGATTCACTTATAGCTAGTTTCAATCAAAAAATAGTGTGGGAGTGTGTAGATTATTTCTAATCAGATTTAAATTTAAGTCATCTTCAAATAACTTTAAATTTTAAACATGAGATTCTAATACACACAAGCTTTTTTCCAAGTATTTGCAAACAAAAATAAAGTAACATGTTCTCGTCTTGATCTCCCTTTTGACACGAGGATTGAGTGCTTTTGTAGGAAAAACAAACTTTTGTAAGTTGTGTTGATTACAGTGCAACCGTGGAAGGACCTTTAAAATTATTCACATAAGGATTCTTCTAGTTCAACAAGAGGGAAAACGAGCATACACAAACTAATGTAAATGAATATAACTTATTTAAATTTTTATATCAAATATATCTTTTAGAGTTAACTTTAGTTTTGCTCTTTAAATTTTATAAAAATAATAATTTATCTTTAAAATATTAAAAAAATCAATTTACCTCCAAATATTTCATAAGTTGTTTTAATTTTATTCAAAAAGTTTCTTCGTTGTTTAATTTGAATCCAAAATAATAAAACTTTAAGATTAAAATTGAAATAACTTTTAAAACTGTTGAATATAAATTGATATTTAAAGTTTTTGAATGAAAATGATTACTTTTATCTGAGTAAAACTAACTATTTTATTAAAAATATGTTTATTCGTTTGGTAAACATGCTAATGGTTCTAACCTGTTTTGATTATAATCATCTTACTGTAAAACCGAGTAAATGAAGTGTTGTTTGTTGCTCAATGGTTTATTATAATAATTAAAAAAAGAGTTAATTTACATAAATAGTCATTGTGGTAAGGTTATTTTTCAAGTTTAATACTCAAGTATGGTTTAAATTATTCCATTGAGTATGTGTAAGATGACTTTTATATCCCTTCACACTGCTCTATGTTCAACACAACCACCATTTACAACCTTCACCAACCACCACTGACCACCTATGCAACCTTCACCACCGCTGACCATCGTTACCTACAACCTTCACAATCGCGGACCATCGCCACCTGCAACCTTAGCCACCGCCGACCAATGCCACTTGCAACTTTCACCACTCTCCGCCACCTATTTCAAGTGGCAATTTCATACCCTATTTGTCAGAACCCTAATTTGTCAGAACCCTAATTTGTCACGTCGCCACCTACGTATTTGTCTATGATAAGTGCTCATTTACGTCACGTGCACCTCATCGAAGTATGCGTGCATGGATTTGAGATACAAGCTGCAAGCTACTATGTTTCTCTTATTTTATTCCATTATGTGTTCATGCATGGGTGTGAGGGAATAAAGGAGGTAGTGGGATGACCCTACTCTCCACGTTTTAGGTAGTGCTTTATGTGGTAGTTGCATTGTAACCTTATTTAAGTTTTGTTTTTCATTGAAATAGATATCAGAGAAAATTGCCCCACATAATTTCCTTTTCACAACTCTAAATTCTTGGTTCCTTGAAACATCGATCTAACCATATTAGTGGTATCAGAGCAAGCCTTCATCCATGGCTTCCTCCAAGCGCACCAATGCTGAATTTCAACAAGACACCGATGAACGTTTGGCGAAGCATGAAGCGGTTCTCGAAAGCATTCTGGCAGAATTGCAGAACCTCTCGGCAAACATCAATAAAACTGAATCTCCCGGGTCCAGTGGTCCCAAGCCGGCCTCCGGCCACAAGCCCTACCTCAAGCTCCACTTCCCACGCTTCGATGGGGGTGACTTAGCCGGGTGGGTGTATCAGGCTGAACAATACTTTGAGTTTCAGAATGTGCCAGATGCCGACAAAGTTCAACTTGCCTCTTTTCACCTTGAAGGCATTGCTCTCCAATGGCACCGCTGGATAACGAGATCGACCGGACGGGGGTGAATTCACCTGTGCCCTTCAAGCTCGTTTTGGTCCAACCGACTATGAAGACCCCGCTGAGGCAATTACCCGACTGAAGCAAACCACCATTGTGATCGCCTATCAAGAGGAATTCGAACGACTTTCCCATCGTTTGGATGGACTACCGGAATCCTTCCTAATTGGATGTTTTATCGGCGGCCTCAAAGACGAAATCCGAATTGATGTTCGACTAAAAAACCTTAAGACTTTAACGGTCGCAATTAGTTTGGCCCGGTTAGTTGAAGAAAAATTAAACCTCTCGAAAAAGTTTGGGTCCACTAGTCGTAACTTAGGCTACGCTAACCCAGGAAAAGTTGTGACGTCTTCCTCTGCCGGATTGCTCGGCCCGAGCCCAACTCAAAGGTTAGCCCTACCAGCCCCAAACCCTATTCGACGCCTCTCACAAGCAGAGGCAAAGGACCGTAGAGAGAAGGGACTATGTTACTATTGTGATGAGAAGTACGTACCAGGTCACAAGTGCTCGAAACCCCAACTGTTTATGATTGAAGAGACTCCTGATCCAGGAGAAGGAGGTCCGCCCGACATCAGTTCTAGCCAAGTTGCTGACACCCCAGCAGAGATCTCTTTCCATGCTATCACCGGCACAACTCACACTCAAACACTCTGATTACTCGGTAAGATTAACAATAAGGATGTGATCGTCTTGGTGGATAGCGGGAGTACACACAACTTTATTGACCAAGCCCTGGTTCAACGATTTGGCCTTTCAGTTGACCGAGATGTGACCTTCGAAGTAACGGTGGCTAACTGAGAACGCTTAATGTGCACCGGTCGAGTTCGTGATTTAGCTATCTGGGTTCAAGGCTACACCATTGCTACTGATTTTTTTTATCCTCCTAGTGGCGGCGTGTCCTATTGTTTTAGGAGTTCAGTGGTTGAAGACCCTTGGGCCTGTTGAGGTTGATTATCAGCACCTCACTCTCAAATTTTCATTAGCCGGAGCGACCCACCAACTCCAAGGTTTGCAAGCTTCTGAACTGACAGCTCTACGTGATCATTAATTATTGGGTTTATCCGGTCAAGGCTTACTCCTACAGATTGGAGCGGTGATCACTAATGATCAACCACAAACTCCCCATCCCGCTATCGTTAAAGTCCTTAGTAGATTTTCCAGTGTCTTCAAAGATCCCATAGGGTTGCCTCCTACCCGTTTCCAAGACCATAGCATACCCCTTCTACCCGGGGCTAAACCCGTGAGCTCTCGACCTTACCGACAACCTTACTATCAAAAAACCGAGATCGAAAAACAAGTACGTGAGTTGTTGCAACAAGGGTTGATCCGTCCCAGTCACAGTCCTTTTTCGTCCCCGGTTTTGTTTGTTAAGAAGGCTGATGGCACTTGGAGATTTTGTGTGGATTATCGGCGTTAAACAGTATCACCATCAAAGATAAGTACCCGATTCCAAATATTGATGAATTATTGGATGAATTATTGGATGAATTATTTGGGTCTACTATCTACTCGAAGCTGGATCTACACTCGGGTTACCATCAAATTCGGGTCCGTACTGAAGACATTCAAAAAACAGCTTTTCGCACCCACGAAGGGCATTATGAGTTTGTTGTCATGCCTTTTGGCCTCACTAACGCCCCGGCTACGTTCCAATGCCTCATGAACGACTTATTTCGCCCTTATCTGCGTAAGTTTATACTCGTTTTTTTATGATATCTTGGTGTATTCAACGACTCTGGCGGATCATTTACGACATTTGGAGGTTGTTTTACAGATTTTGAACAATAACAGGCTATATGCCAAGTCTTCCAAATGTTGTTTTGGCATTTCATAGGTGGACTACTTAGGTCATGTTGTTTCTTAACATGGGGTTGCTGTTGAAACCTCTAAAGTCCAATCTGTTCTCTCTTGGCCCACTCCTAAAAATGCAAAGGGGGTCCGTGGATTTTTGGGATTAGCAGGGTCTTACCGGAAGTTTATACAGAATTTTGGTGGTATTGCCGCTCCGTTGCACCAACTGGTGGGTACCGGGCCGTTCAAATGGACTGATGAGGCTGAGAAGTCTTTCCAATCTCTCAAGTTGGCCTTAACCACAACCCCTACGTTAGCCTTACCCGATTGGTCAAAACCATTCACGTTGGAATATGATGCGAGTGGGGTTGGAATCGGAGCGGTGCTTACACAAGGGGGGCGGCCGATTGCTTATTTCAGCGCCCCTCTGAAGGGGGGCACATTGGCGTGGTCTACATATGAGAAAGAGATGTTGGCGGTAGTTAAGGCGGTTAGAAAGTGGCGCCCCAATTTACTGGGTCGTCCTTTTGTTGTTAAGACCGATCACATGAGCCTAAAATACCTTCTCGAACAGCGAATTTCTACTCCGTCTCAAGCCCGATGGCTTCCTAAGTTGATGGGTATGACTATCGTATCGAATACAAAAAAGGAGTCACTAACTGAGGCGCTGATGCACTATCTCGTAAACCGGAGTATAGTTGTTCGGTTATCTCCCATGTGAATACTAGGTGGTGGGCTAAAATACAACAAGAGGTCGCAACTGTTCCTTATTATAGTGCCTTACCCTTTTCACTTGGCCTTAAAACCCGAAAACTTTTACAATGGAGGGATGGAGTATGGTTTAAGGGAGAGGCCGTTTTGTTAAGCCCCACCTCCACATTAATCTCCCAAGTCTTAGATTACTGTCATTCTTCCCCTGAAGGGGGTCATTTCGGGTTTCATAAAACATTAGCCAGGATTAAACAAAGCTTCTGGTGGGTTGGCATGAAAAAGACGATAAAAAGATACTTACAAGAGTGCATGGTTTGCCAACATTTCAAGACAGATAGTATGCTACCAGCGGGTCTCCTTCAACCCTTACCAATACCGACCCGTATTTGGGAGGATTTGAGTTAGGATTTCATTGAGGGCTTACCATGTTCAGGAGGATTTACTGTAGTAATGGTTGTGGTGGATCGCTTATCAAAATATGCTAATTTTGTTCCCCTCCGGCATCCTTTTACCGCTGCTACAGTCGCTCGGGAATTCGTTTCCCACATTGTGAAGTCACATGGAGTTCCTTCCATAATTGTAAGCGATCGTGATAGAATTTTTATGAGTTCTTTTTGGCACTCACTATTCAAGTTGCAAGGGACCCAGTTGTGCTTCAGTTCTAGTTATCACCCACAGTCGGACGGTCAAACGGAGGTGATAAATCGGGTCTTGGAACAGTATCTTCGTTGTTTCACCGGGGATAAACCGAAGAAATGGATGGATTGGTTACCTTGGGCAGAATTTAGTTACAATACTTCTCAACATTCAGCTACTAAAGTGTCCCCATTCGAAGCGGTATATGGACGACCACCACCCCGTGTTTTGGGTTATGTTTCGGGTACCACTAGAGTGCAAGCAGTTGCGGCTTATTTAACTAATCGAGATTCTTTACTTCGGGCGCTACGTGCTAACTTAGCAGTGGCGCAAAACCGTATGAAGGTGCAAGCTGATCGACATCGTCGAGAGTTGGAATTTGCTATTGGGGATTTTGTTTATGTTAAGCTCCAGCCATATCGCCAAAGGACAGTTGCTATCCGTGCATCCGCGAAGCTTAGACCATGCTTCTTTGGGTCTTACAAGGTGCTGGAACGAGTTGGTCCGGTTGCTTATCGGGTCGATTTACCCACCGACGCACTGGTTCATAATGTTTTTCACGTTAGTTTGCTGAAGAAGTTCATTAGACCTGTCCCTACTACAGCCCCTGTGATACCGGATGATCTCCATCCACCATTCATTGGACCCCAACCGGATTACATACTAGATGAGAGGGTAGTGCAGAAGGGTAAATACCGTCCAAAATCAAAAATCTTAGTCAAGTGGGTGGGTCAATTAAAGGAGGATGCTACATGGGAAACAAAATGGCGTTTTAAAAAGACATATCCGGACTTTCCCCTTGAGGACAAGGTGAAATTAAGGGGGGTGGATTGATAAGTGCTCATTTACGTCACGTGCACCTCATCGAAGTATGCGTGCATGGATTTGAGATACAAGCTGCAAGCTACTATGTTTCTCTTATTTTATCCCATTATGTGTTTTATATTGTTAATTGTATGCATGGGTGTGAGGGAATAAAGGAGGTAGTGGGATGACCCTACTCTCCACGTTTTAGGTTGTGTTTTATGTGATAGTTGCAATGTAACCTTATTTAAGTTTTGTTTTTCATTGAAATAGATATCAGAGAAAATTGCCCCACATAATTTCCTTTCCACAACTCTAAATTCTTGTTCCTTGAAACATCGATCTAACCACATCAGTCTATGCCGTCAAATAACCATCATCACCATCGCCACGACCTCCTTCAACTCCATTTGAACCCGCCTATAAGTGCAAATCATGAAAAAACAACCAAATCGTGAAACCCTTGCCAATGGTGGTCGTTGTGACGGCTGTGATGGCGGTGTATGCGGTTATGATCATCACCATCATCAACCAATGTACTTTAGTTTTGAGTTCCTTTTGGTGGTGAAACTACTGTCGGTGGTGGTCATCAAAAAAGAAGGATTGGAGATGAAGAAGGGTGGTGGTGCAGGTGATGGATGCGTGGTGATAGTGGTGGTTGTGCAATCGAGGTCAAGAGAAATAAGAGCGGAAGATAAGGATAAAGAGGTCATGTCAACATACTTAACGAAAAAGTTAATATACATTCAAGGGAAGACAATTTTGTTATAAATTAGCATACGTATTGGGTTACATCTACATTATATATAAAATATATAAGAAGAGTATTTTAAGATACCATTAAATTAAGAACACTTATATAGTATTTTTAATATTATTTACAATCATCCCTTACAATTAGTTACATAATAATCTTATAATTACTATAAAGCACATAAAATTTTACATTATATACCCATAAACCAAATAAACTTAATTTGTTTTAAGATTTATGTTATATCAATTTATCATGTTTAAAACTTTTTGATACTACAATCGTAAATGTGTATTTTTTAAACGTTTTGATGTTAATTTTTTGTTAAATCGACATGTGTCACACCCTCAAAATCCACTTGCGGAGTTTTACCGCGAGGCGTGTGAACAAACCAGGATCACAGTCAATAGTTACTCAGAACGACTCTATATGCCATAACATAACAAAATCAACCAAAATACCAACGTTAAATAATGCGGAAGCGTTTTTGAAAACAACCCAAGTCAATAAAGTATAACTTATGGCAAAACAAGTGCCAAACCAAAAAGTAAACCATAATTGTTAAAATGTCACATTGTCTTGAAGCATAATGTCTTAAATGAAGTGAACCGTGCAGTGCTCCTATGGCAAGCAAGTAAGGACCTGAGAAAAGCATACTAAAATGTCAACACATAGGTTGGTGAGTTCAAGAGTTTGAGTTCAATAAACATGTAAACAGTTGCGATAAATATAAGCAGTGTATGGTAATAGATAGCTAGTCTATTATCAGTAAATATTAATACATAGTGATTTTGCAATTGAAGCTGACTGTGATAGTTGTTGCCTCCTGTCACGACTTACCATGTCGTGACAATGTTCATTAGGACAAATTGCACCCGGTTGACCTCGAGTCACACAGGTAGGGCTCGTCAGACCCAGTAGTACTACCCAAGTTTCCCCGCTATTAAATATTAACAATTCAAAAGTGTGAGGACTTTTCTCATGGTAAACAGCACTATATTAATATTTTACACAACTTAAATAATGAAAGCGTTCGTATAATACCAGTATGCTATCTCCCCCAAAAGAGATTAAGTAAAGAGTGGGGCATGAACTCACCTGATGTATGCAAAGGTTCTTAGGGTTTATTTTGAGAAACGAGAGGATAACCAACCTTCACAGGTTGCCTAGATCATGTGAGTACATAAGTACGTGTAAATAAAAGACATGTGAAACCCTAATCATACCAAAATCAAAGACTCAAGCTTCCAGACAAATAGACACGTTTGACCTAGTTGACCCGTTTGACCCGTTGGTGACATTATGGGTTATAATTCAAATAAAGCCAATGAGCACATACAACATACATGATTAACATTCAGATAATATCATACATATGTTATATCAACCAGGTGTATCACTTAGATCATCATACAATCAAGTACTACACAAGTCATGCGAATCTAGAACATTAACATACCCACTAGTTATAATACAACTAACATGTCACACAAGGTTCAACCATTCATCACATGCCATGTGAAGCCACTCACGACTTCACATCCTAAACCCTGCCAATCCTACTAAGTAGGGGCCTTAGATCCGCACGCGTGTATAATGATCATAACCAAATTCTTTAAGCATATGCATTGCATTCACAACATCACAACAATCAATTACCAGACCCAAGCATGATGTCCTACTACTACACAATACCCAAACCATACCTGATTACCAATTCCAATTATCAACCATGATTATCCAAACATGCCATACAACTAATTTAACACGTTCTATTACACTAGAATCCATCCTTGAACATAATAGCAAGTTCCTATCATCCCAAACATGATCATAACATCATACTTCAACGTTTACACAAATAAAGTTTCCTTTTGGGAAAGAATATCCCAAAATCTATCAAACATCCAAAGCATACATGAATTCATCATAATATACCAATTCAAGCTCATACTAACATCTAGACATGATCAACAACACTTAAACATCTCAATCTAACAATCTTCATAAACAAAAGTTTCTACTTTTGGCAAGCTATGATCAACATCATCAAATTAAAGATTTCTAGCATTCATAACATCAATCTAGCATCTAATTATCATCATGAACCCATCCATAACATCAATCCATCACTAGATCACTACTACATGCAAAATAAAGTTACTATTCTTAGTAACCTATGAACAACGCATCAAAATCCCAACTTTCTTGCATAATCAACGTATTCTAACATTCATACAACCAATAATCAACAAACATTCATCAAACAATCATCCATCATGCATAATCACAATAATCACGAATTAGGGTTTGCTTCAAAATCAATTCATGATCAATCCACTAAAAACATAGAATTCTTGCATAATCGACGTTAACTAACATGTATACAATCTAACTAACATGTTAACATCATCAAACAACAACCAATTCGACCCAACAAGGACCAATTTACGAATTAGGGTTCGGCCATAATGAACCCTTCACAAAAACTCGCAAAAACTAACCTTTAAACTTGTAATTGCTTGAAATCGATGCTTCCTAAGCGTTGTATAACTTGTAATCGAATCAAAACCACATAAAATCGCTTGTTCTTGGCTGGATTCAAAGTGGGGAGGGTGTTTGGAGATGGTTTGCGGCCGAAAGGGTGGGTTAGGGTTTGGAATTTTGTTTTAATTAATTTTAATTTACATATTTACCCTTTAAACCCTTGTGTTTTGGTATTTTGTAAAAACTAAGCTTTAAACTCTTTGTAAAGTGTTTTTAACTTCATAATATAAAGATATAACTTATAAAGTTCATTATATATCTTATCTTTATAAAAACACAAGACATACGAATAAATAGACACGTTTCCGCGTTACGCGATAAATTCTTTAATTAATCGTTTATAAATGTGTAAACACATAAACATAACCCAATATTCACATAATCACTTAGATTCACATCAAATTAACATTAATCATTATTATTAGGTCACCAACGTTCAACGACAACTAGTGTGTGCTCACGACACGTGTTTACAAGACTTAACGGAACTAATGGAGTTTGGTAACGTAAATTTACCGGATGTCACATTATCCCCATGTTGAAAGAATTTTCGTCCCGAAAATTGCGTTACATGGTGAGAGTGTTCCATCACTGGTTTCCATCACTGGTCTACTGCATTGGCACACAGAAATCGAAATCGTGTGAGTTTTGGATGAGTTGTCACATCATCCCCATGTTGAAAGAAATTTCGTCCCGAATTTAAATCAATACCTTCGTCTGCTGGCATCGTTACTTCGAATAGTTGAGGGTACTTAAGCTTCATTTGATCTTCCCGTTCCCATGTGAATTTCGGTCCACGTCGCGAATTCCAACGGATTTTAACAATAGGTATCTTGCTCTGCTTAAGTGTTTTCACCTCACGGTCCATCACCTCCACTGGTTCCTCAATAAAACGCAATTGTTCATCCACTTGAATTTCTTCTAGTGGTACGACCGTCGTTTCATCAGTTATGCACTTCTTCAAGTTTGACACGTGAAATACATCATGAATTCCACTTAGCGAATCAGGTAGGGCTAATCGATAGGCTACTGGACCAACTCTTTCCACAATCTCAAATGGTCCAACGTACCTCGGATTTAGTTTTCCTCGTTTACCAAACCGAACTACGCCTTTCCATGGCGAGATTTTCAACAAAACCTTGTCACCAACCTGAAATTCTAAGGGTTTCCGTCTCTTGTCAGCATAACTCTTTTGCCTGTCTCGCGCTGCAGCCATACGGTTCCGTATCTGTATAATTTTCTCAGTCGTCTCATGAATTAACTCGGGACCTGTTATCTGACTATCACCAATTTCTGCCCAGCAAACCGGTGATCGACATTTTCTCCCGTACAACACCTCGAAAGGTGCTGCTTGTATACTAGTGTGATAACTGTTGTTATAAGAGAATTCCACCAATGGCAGGTGAATTTCCCAGTTATTCCCGAAGTCAATCACACAAGCACGTAGCATATCCTCCAACGTCTGTATAGTACGCTCACTCTGACCATCCGTCTGTGGATGATATGCAGTACTCATATCCAAACGTGTACCCCAGGATTTCTGCAATGATTGCCAGAAATGTGACGTGAAACGAGCGTCACGGTCAGAGATAATTGAGATCGGTACCCCGTGTCTCGAAACGATCTCCTTGAGGTACAGGCGAGTTAACTTCTCCATCTTGTCAGTTTCCTTTATTGCAAGGAAATGAGCAGACTTTGTCAATCGATCCACAATACCCATATCGTGTCACAACCAGTACTAGTCCGGGGTAGTTTAGTAATAAAGTCCATGGAGATTTGTTCCCATTTCCACATCGGAATCTCGGGTTGTTGTAATAGTCCAGATGGTTTTTGATATTCCACTTTTACTTTTGAGCAGGTCAAACACTTGCTCACATACGTAGCTACATCCGCTTTCATGTTAGGCCACCAATAGTGAGCCTTTAGGTCATGGTACATCTTGTCGGATCCAGGATGTATAGAATACTTAGATTTGTGTGCCTCGCTCATAACCAAATCTCTCAGATTTCCATGAACAGGCACCCAAAGTCTATCCATGAAATACCGAATTCCATCCTCTTTCATCACTAGCTGTTTATCCATTCCCCTTAACAATTCAGAACCAATATTTTCCACCTTTAAAGCTTCCATTTGTGCCTCCTTAACTTGTTCGGGCAGTTGGGTACTGATAGTAAGCTGTAAAGCTCGCACCCGTCGGGGTTTAGCTGTTTCCTTCCTGCTTAAAGCATCGGCAACTACGTTCGCCTTTCCCGGATGATACTTAATTGCGCAATCATAATCATTTAGCAGTTCCACCCAACGTCGCTGCCTCATATTCAACTCTTTTTGCTCAAAGATATGTTGAAGACTCTTATGATCGGTGTAGATAGTGCACTTGGTACCGTACAAATAATGTCTCCAGATCTTTAAGGCAAAAACTACTGCGCCCAATTCTAAGTCATGGGTAGTATAGTTCTTCTCATGAACCTTTAGTTGTCTCGAGGCGTAAGCTATCACCTTGTCTCGTTGCATCAAGACGCAACCCAATCCTTGAATGGATGCATCGCAATACACCACAAAGTCATCTGTTCCCTCGGGTAGTGCTAATATCGGGGCAGTGCAGAGTTTTTGTTTTAATAATTGGAAAGCTGATTCTTGACTCTCAGCCCATTTGTATGTCGTTCCTTTGTGAGTCAAGGCTGTGAGAGGTTGTGCGATCTTAGAAAATCCTTCTATGAATCGGCGGTAATATCCTGCTAATCCAAGAAATTGCCTTATCTCGCTTGGTGTTTTGGGTGTAGTCCAATTCTTTATCGCCTCAATTTTGGCAGGATCAACGTGTATTCCTTTCTCATTAACAATATGACCTAGGAATTGTACCTCTCTTATCCAAAAATCACACTTTGAGAATTTAGCATACAGTTGCTCATTTTTCAACAGTTCCAAGATCATTCGTAAGTGCTCTTCATGCTCCTCCTTGGTCCTAGAGTATATCAGTATATCATCGATGAACACAATGACAAACTGATCAAGATAAGGTTTGCACACGCGGTTCATGAGGTCCATGAACACAGCAGGTGCATTAGTCAACCCAAAAGGCATGACCAAGAACTCATAATGACCATAACGAGTACGAAATGCAGTCTTGGGAATGTCTTCTTCTCGAACTCTGAGTTGATGATAACCAGATCTCAAGTCAATCTTCGAGTAATGGCTTGATCCTTGAAGCTGATCGAACAAGTCGTCGATACGAGGTAAAGGGTATCGGTTCTTGACTGTTACTTTGTTTAACTCTCGATAATCGATGCACATCCGGAATGTACCATCCTTCTTCTTAACAAAGAGTACAGGAGCTCCCCAAGGTGATGTACTAGGTCGAATAAAGCCTTTATCTAGAAGCTCCTGAAGTTGTGACGACAACTCCTGTAGTTCGTTTGGTGCTAATCGATAAGGTGCTCTAGCAATCGGAGCTGCGCCGGAGTCAACTCAATCTGGAATTCCACTTGGCGGTGCGGTGGTAATCCAGGAAGATCTTCTGGGAACACCTCCGGAAAGTCGCGTACTACGGGAATATCCTCCATTCTCTTTTCTTCCTTTTGCTTATCGGTTACAAGTGCTAGGATAGCCACGCGGCCCTTTCGTAACAACTTTTGAGCTTTCATATACGAGATGATGCCTATCACAGCACCACTCCTATCACCTTTGACGGTAAGAATTGATCACCAACCGGGATTCGTATAATCTTCTCGTGACATATGACTTCTGCTTGCTTGCTAGAGAGCCAATCCATGCCTATCACAACATCAAAACTCCCCAACGTAACAGGCATGAGATCTATAGCGAAAATATGACCAGCAAGTTCTATCCTACAGTCTTTAAGAATATGCGTTACATGGATTTGCTTACCGTCGGCTAATTCCACAGTGTACTTAGATGCTAAAGCAGAGGGTATATCATTTAAAAGACTACAGAATTTTAAGGACACAAAACTCCTATCGGCTCCAGTATCAAATAGTACCGTAGCAAAACAACATTAACAGGGAATCTACCAGTAACAGTTGTGGGATCATTTAGAGCCTCACCTGAGCCAATGACGAAGGCTCTCCATTTGGATCCATCTCTATTGCCTCCATTTCCAGTGCCATTTCCACCATTGTTGTTATTATTGCCATTGTTGTTGTTGTTCCCATGATTGTTGGTGTTGTTGTTGTTGCTGTTGCCATTTCCGTTCCTTCTTAGTTGTGGGCAGTTTCGTTTGTAATGCCCTTCTTTCCCACACTCAAAACAACCCTTGGGGGTTTCTTGAGATTGTTGTGGCCTCTTCATTAGTTCACCACGGCAATCCTTCGCAGCGTGTCCAATCTTTCCACAACGTTGACACTTGAAGTTATCACACCGTCCCACGTGGTGGTAGTTACACCGTGGGCATTTGGGATGTCTGCCGCCGTAACCGCTGGGTCCTTGGTTATTTGGGGCAGTTTGGTTGAAATTGCGGTTATTATCGAACCGCCGTTGCTGCTGCTGAACTGGTTGTTGTTGCTATTGGGATTGTTGTTGACCGCCAGACGATGATGATGATGATTTGTTGTTGCTGTTGCTGTTGCTGGGAGCATCCCACTTCCTTTTGTTGTCGGGCACGCTCACCACAGCGCCCCGTTTGATTAATTCATCTTTGGTTGGAATTCTCCTCATTTTAGCTCGCCATAACTAATGGTTAATTGCTATTTATATAACCGAATAACTGTATACTATTTCGCAGCTAATTCTAGATTCATGTACAAACTGTTAAGCTGTTGAAAGTCCAAAAGAAAAGTTCTTAGAAAGTTCAAAAGTACAGAATATTATCTTGGATTTTAGCAACCATTATTCGTTATTAACAGCATTTATTTGAATTACATTTAATATATATCAGTAGTAATAACAGAGTAATAGAACTATTCAAAATTTCTTCCTAATTATCAAAATAGTAAATAATGATCATATAAGTAAATCTGATAAGATGCTTACCAACAATGAACACTTCACCTAACCTATTATCTATTAAATACGAAATTGTCATTTTAATTTATATACAACTAATACGAATTTAAGTCAATAAAATATCAACAAGCAATTGATTTGTAAAGTTATATTTTCGGAGTAAGTTAACAAGACTACTCCAAAACATTCTAATTTTGATGTATTTTCTCTTCATAAATTTCTAATTTTAAAGTTACAATTTCATCGCAGGGCTTCGTTCTTTTATAAACGGTTGTAATATAATCATAGTTTAGTCCAACCTAACTCCACTTTACGATTAAACTAGAATTCACCACCTCTATTTAAGGCGTTTATGATTAATTCTCAGTAAGATTTAAAGTAATCCTATGGGTAACAATTGTCAAATTATTAAAAACACAATTATCTTTTTTTCATATTTACATAGCTGGACTCACTTTCATATTCAATAGTTCAATTTATCAGTTCGCAACCGGATCGGACCGGTTCACTATGATTCGGTTGTGGTGGTCGAACCAGCTAGTTCATCCCGAACTGGTGGTCGGACCGGTTTTTATTTTTTTTTTATTTTTTATTTAATTTTAATGGGTAAAAAGTAAAAACAGGAAGTTGAACCATAAATTAGTATGTTAAATATACAAATATGGTATGTTTTATATATAACTATAAAATACATATATAAATCATATATACATTACTTATATTTAATTAATTATATATTATATATAATATACTATATATACACACACACACACACACACATATATATATATATAATTATGACGCCATTCGGTTCTTAAATCCGGTCTGACCAGTCCGACCCCCAAACCAGTAATACGTCAGGTTCGATTTTCGATCCAATTCTAAAGACATTGATCCATACTAAAAAAGTCTCAAGCCAATGAATTGTAGATCAACTGGTTTAGAAAAAAGTATTATATAACTTTTCAAAGTAGATGTTATATGTTGGAGTATTACTAGATGCAATTTACTTCAAGTGAACTAAATTTTAATACAGTGAGCCTTTAGGTGGTAGGTTTTTTTTATAATGATGGGTGACCCGAGTCACTAGTATTCTCTGTGTTTGTGTGCGTGAATACCTTTTTGCCAGTAAATTTATCCGGATGACTGAGCTTAAAAGTTATTCTATGCGGTTAAAAAAATCTCAAAATTCCAACCTTCACCGGCAAGAGTTTGGCGATAATAAACCACTACCGTTACCGTTATCATATCATCTCCTTCTCCATTTATACAGATAACAACTGTCACTGTGTGTATCTCTGCATCACAGAGACACCTATTAACCCTAAAGGTTCAGATCAAAGTAGCCAAAAATGTCAATGCACACAAAGACCGATTCAGAGGTCACCAGCCAAACGGCGTCATCTCCGGCGAGATCACCACGGCGGCCGGTGTACTTCGTTCAGAGTCCGTCACGTGACTCGCACGACGGAGAGAAGACCACCAACTCCTTCCACTCAACCCCCGTTTTGAGTCCCACCGGGTCACCGAGTCGACACTTCCGGAACTCGTCTTCCACTCGGTTCTCCGGTTCACTCCGACCCGGGTCGAGAAAAGGTACTCAACCGTTACAGAATCAGAAAAATGAAAAGGGGTTCGATGCAATTGAAGAAGAAGGGCTCGTTGATGATGATCACCGGAGTGGAATCCCTCGTAGGTGTTATTTTCTGGCGTTTGTTGTTGGGTTCTTTGTTTTATTCTCTTTCTTTGCACTTGTTCTTTGGGCTGCTGCTAGACCTCAAAAACCTGATATCACGATGAGGGTAATTTCTCTACCTTTTGAATTGAATCTGATCACATTATACCATCCATTTGGTTGTTGGTTTCACTTTGATTTTGACTAAATTGAACTGGGAATTTGAAATTTGATCATTTGCAGAGCATTTCGTTTGATAAATTTGTCGTCAATGCTGGAGCAGATGCATCTGGTGTTGCGACAGAGATGGTGACTATGAATGCTACAATCAGATTCAATTTCCGTAATCGGGGTACATTCTTTGGAGTCCATGTGTCATCTACACCACTTGATCTTGCGTACACAGAGCTAACCCTAGCCTCTGGAACTGTAAGTCACACAATCATCCACCTAAATCTTCTTAATTTGATCGCAATTTCACATGGGTCTTGTTAATTTGATCTCAATTTTAAACCTGAAATGGGTATTTTGCAGATCAAGAAATTTTATCAATCAAGAACGGGGCAGAGGCTAGTGAATGTGAATTTACAGGGTGATGGTGTTCCGTTATACGGTGGTGGTGTGAATTGGAGCAGCGAGAAGGGGAAACTGACCGCACCGGTGCCACTGAACCTGAACTTCACGGTTAAAGCCAAGGCTTATGTGCTCGGTAAACTGGTCAAGCCCAAGTTCCATAGAAAGATATCTTGTGGGATTGTTTACAAACCCACGAAAGTCAATATGCCAATCTCACTCAAGAACTCTTGCACCGTAGAGTAACCCAACATTGGTGAAATTGTACAAGTGTTTATGGCACAGGTTTCAATAGTAGTTTAGGTGGGTAAATTACAGTTGATATTTGTTTCATTCTTTAAAGATAGAAAATTTGAAGCAGGTGGGTGACTTGATGGCTGGAACCACGGCGGGTGTCGGTGGTGATAGGAAACGTGAGCTGATTTGTATTTGTTTTATTATTATTTTTATCCTTTTTGTTTAACCATATAATGAAAACATATAATTTTTCCACTACATTGTGTTTTCCTGCATCTTTTTATGGGTATGGCAATGGACGTGTGCTCTATGGACCTTTAGTTTAGTTTTAAATTAAAACGCCAATAACATTAGTAATGTATTATCACTTTTTTATATCTCTGTACCTCTTCCAAATATAAATTTATTTCTAAGGCTTTTGAAGGATCTGGGTAGGATTGTTTAGTCGGATCGGGGTCAAGATCCATGTCTATAAATATCGGGTTGGATCCTGAGGTGCTAGTGGACGGGGTCATTAAAGAAAAACACACTATAAGACAAACACGGGAACGTGCCGGGAGGACATGTTCGTTAAGGGCAGTCTTTTATATAAGAATAAAAAATGATAAGTCACACGTACAAAACAAGAGAGTAGAGAACATATTTGCTTACATACATACATACATATTCTTCTTTAAGATACTTATCCTCAGGTTAGAGTGTGGTCACAGAGACACTCTCGGTGATCCTTTGTGACAAGACTGACGATGATGTGTTTTGCAGGGTCATAGCAATCTCAACCAGCAGAAAGGGTGTCGCCAGCCCGCCTTCTCCAAAGGCATCCGGACGAACCGAGGTTTTGCCTACAGGATTTTTTGATCAACAGCTTTCATATCCACCAATTTACTGTCTAAATAAGCACCAACAGTTAATCATATGAGTAAATTGGCAGAACATGATAATCAAATAGCATATCATGACCAAATGAGCAAAAGCAGTATTCTCAAAGACTAGTTGCATTACCAGATTGTAATACTCTTTCACCAATCTCCCATCCCTATTCCTCCGTCCAGATGCGTGGATCCAAATTCCTAGATTCCAAATGTAGTGATTCTCATTCCTTAAATTTCTGCTCTCACTCCATTAGTCTTTTTATCATTTATCATTTATCTCGTACTTATCACTGCTAGAAAATAATTATTTTTCTTACACTAATACGCGGACATTAAAAATATTATAATGAGTGCCTTATTTTTGAGGGTTGGAACTTTACCCCGTATCAAATATGGGCCAGCCCTATAAACAGAGAACTTAAATGAAATGAACCTACAAAGGAAAAAAAATAGATAAATCCAACCATAAAACTTATAACAACACAGTAGATAATTACTCCAACAATTAGAGGTTTATAACTTATAAGGGATAGTAATGCAAGGCGCATGCAAGCATAACAACCCATCTAGTTTAGCTGGTAAACAATAGCTTAGCTTGTTGGGAAAGGTGCAATTTGACTTGGTCAATCACTCCATTAAACTTTTCATGTTTGCGGTGGGAATGAAACTCTATTATGATGATTTTTGTTTTTTTAAGTAAAATGTTTGCGGTCTGAAATACATAATTCGCGGATCTTAACGTCTGCGTGCGGTCTGCGCGGATTTCGGATCGGATTTCGAATTTCATAAATTTTTTATTCGGGTTATTCGGATTATTCGGATATCCGAATAAGACTTCAATTATATTTCTAGCATAATACTCATTACTCAAATATTTATCATGTTTTCGACTCAATACACAAGAATATTTACACATTCTAGTCATAATCTTAAATAATCATACAATAATCGACCGTTGTTCTAAATTAGAGATTCTAATCTTCGGGTTTCAAACAATTATCTATTATGTTTTAATTTTGAATTTGCATACAAGTTAATTTTTTTAGCTTTATATCTTTTATTGTTATTTCTAACTTATAAAGTACTAAAAATAAAAAATTAGCAAAAAAAGAACAAAAATAAAAAAGTAGAAAAAAAAAATGTTATTTGGTTTATTCGGATCGGATAGAAAAACCTTATTCGGATCGGATCGGATTTCGGATAGGGTCCTGAAATTTTCAAATCCGAATAATCCGTTATCCGATCCGATGAACACCCCTAGACAAAAGAGTCGGGCTTCTCAGAAAAAACAAACAACCCCTAAATCAAATCTCCCATTGTTCCTCACTAGCTTAATCATAGAGTGGTTGGTTGTTAGCCGATTGATCATAGATTTGACTTCTACTTGAGGCAATTTAAAAATCACTGTCGACATCAGTTGACCTTTTAAGTCCGAATTAAAGTTCAATATGTGCTGTTACACCCGACTTTATTGCAACATGATTTTATGGTTACACCATTATAAAAGCAACCATAACACCCAACTTAATATAATCTAGCAACCCGTCATATAAACATACGAGTATACGACAACCAAACAAGTAGTGTATAAACATGTAACTACCGTTTGAATATAAGTTCAGGCATTTCATTGAAAAAAAGAGTCATTTTATTATAACAAGATATTGAGGCACTCCGATCATAGTAAAAAAATACTTCAAACACGAAAGTGTTCATTTTTTATCGGATTATGTAAGCACAGATATTCATCACATTCTTCACACCCAATTAGTGGCTGAATAATTTTGGCGCTTTCTCTTTTGTTTATCGCAATAATACTAATCGTATGCTTCTTCTACTGGGCTCATTTAAGTCCAATTTTAATGGGCTCTTAGGTTCCAACATAATAAGCCCGACCTTTTGGGCGCACAAGGAATACAAATCAAAATGGTTATTGTAAAAATTGTGTTTGGAAACTAATAAAATATAACATGTTAATTGAAAATTTTGTGTTTAGAAGCTAATAAAATAATATGTTAATATAATTATAATTAAAAAACATCCAATGTGATTTGTTAGGCAAAGGCGTAGGCGGAATAATAGGATGCTCTCCTACGGAGAAAAGGAAAATCGTCGACAATCTTTGATCATTTTGGGCGGACATAAAAGTTTATTTCATGGATGGACTAAATATAATATATAATAAACATGTATTATTATAATATAATGGTATTTTTAAAGAAGTATAATGTTATGAATTTTATAATGTTGGTTGATATTAATAATATCTTAAGTTTTTAAACATGCCATGAAAATAAAATATAGTTCCAAATTGTGGATTTTATATATGAGAAACAACCAATGAGGTGGTAAAAGCAAGGTGCTCCTAATATTATTAATTTAATAATATCATATTAAAAGGTATTTTTAATGGTAATAGGATCCAATCCTGCAAAAGACAGCAATTTGTGGCAAAAAGATCGTTGCTTTCATCCTTTGGTTTGCTTTAAACTCCCTAGCTTGATACTTGCAAGTTACACCTCTACCTTTTTAATAATTTAGAATATAAACAGTCACAAAAAAAGTTTCTAACTAAATTCATATTAATTTATCCAAGTAATTAGTTTTACTTGTAATGATTTAACTATAGAAAACTCATGATCTTGTAGTCTACTTGTATGATTTGCACTTCACAATATAACGTGTGTTCAAATCATTACAAATACAAGATCAAATATATAACTTACGAAGTAAAAAAATGTAGTTGAAAAAATTATCATATCTCTCACATCAACTATCATTGTTATATATGTCATCACCATAAACAATAAGGATAGAGCAAGAAATTAAAACTAAAACTAAAACCAGACTATATGCATATACACTTACGGTTGCTTTAAGATGGTAAGTTTTAGGTTTAGGTTGGTGTGACAGTGTGACACAAAATTTTCTTAGTTTCAATGATCATAGTTACCTTAAACTTAAAGAAGAAAACAATATAAACTACAAAATCGGAATTGAAAATTGTAACAACCCAAAGAAAATATTGTTAAACAAGTCATTTACTAACATATTCTCATGTATATACACCTTCCACATATATCCATCCACCTTGTATTTACAACTACAATCAATTAAAAAATCCGTGTCAAAATTTAAAAAGAATTTAAGTCTTGATGCTTTGAATCTGCTCTTGCTGGCATCATCTTACTTTCACCCAACTGTTTGAAACAGACCAATTGGGCTTCTGATCTGTCAGCAGCTGCCCTAATCTCGTCGCCGGCAGAATCTCCGGCGACCCTGATCGGAATTCCCCTTCTTCTCCGGCCAAACAGTCGAACTCCGGCGACATTGAACACGATTGCTCCGATTCCCAATCAGTAAACCAAATGGGTCTCTTGGAGATACTTGATCCTCTGTTTCCTCTGCAAATGAAACAGAGTTGATGAACGGGTGATTTAAAAGCATCTCAGCCGTCCATCTTTCTCGTGGGTCTTTCAAAAAGCATTTCGTGAGGAAATCTTTGCCGGCGTCGGATAATTTTGCCGGAATATCGGGAATTCCGGCACCGACTCCGATTTTCATCAACAGAGCTCCGACGTCGGAGCAATTCCAAACGGGATTTCCGGTGATCATCTCTGTTACTAAACACCCCAAGGCCCATATATCCGACGCCGATTCTTGCTCACCTCCGACCACCGTCTCCGGCGCCATATACATCGGTGTACCCCTGATTTCATATTTCACTTCAACATCTCCGGCGACATTCGTCCTCTTCGCCAACCCGAAATCGGCTATTTTAACCGATTCTTTACCACCGTCACACACCAATAAGATGTTCTGAAGCTTGATATCACAGTGCACAAACCCACTCCGATGAATAAACCGAAGCCCCTTTAGAATTGAACTCGTGTATCTCCGAACTTCATTCTCCGACAACCGAAACCCACCGGAGTTCTTCACTCTCTCCGATAACGATCCACCGGAGGCATACTCCAACGCCAAATTATACAACCTTTCACCCTTTTCTATCGTCACCGAATCCCCAAAACACCCAATTACATCGGGGCAATCTTTGAGTTGCTCCAAGATCATACGCTCGTTAATCAACGATGCAGAGTGAGATACTCCACAAGATTTCACCGCCATCACTGGTGGAAAGTTTGAATCTTTGTTTGCTGGTTTCGCTAAACTAACAGCAGCAAAGCTTCCATGGCCGATTGTTCTACCTCTAACCCACTCCATGGGTGTGAAATTAGATTGTTTTTGCAGTTTGTGATTCTTTCTGAAGAACAGAGGATGTGAAGTTGAAGATGATGATTGTTAGGGAAGATGCGATCTTTGTTTATATATATATATAGGGGTGTGAAGATTGGAGTGCAAGTTGAAATTGAAATTATGTAGAAAAAATAATATTGGAAATAATAATATTATAATATTGGAGGGGTGCACGTGATAATTAAGGATATTTATTCGGAAATTTGGCTGCGGAATAGCGTACACCAGTTTGGAATGTGGTTGACATGGTTGGGGGTAGAAGTGGTATTTCCACATTAGGTGTCGTTAAGGCAACTTGCTATAGTGATCTTTTATGACTTATGAGTGCACTTAAACTTGTGCAGAGTGGCTAATGTATATCGCGTGAATTGCCCTTAGTGTAGCGTGAACAGCTACTATTTTAATGATGGCAAGTTACGTGTTAGATATTTGATTACGGTTGAGAGTTTAATGACTTAATCCGGAGCTGCATATATGACATTCTCGACTTATGGGATTAGATAGCCAATTTATTATTATAAGATATATATATTTTGTAATCACCTCTTTACCACCTCCACCATTCACCTCATCTCCTAATTTCACAAATGTCTCCTAGACCGGAATGACTCGATATAACCTTAAAGACACATAAAAATATATAATCATAAGTCATATCAATATCAGAAAACATATACACCTTTTTCTCTCTATCTTTTGGTAGTTTTGTCTCGACCATTAATCTCGCTCACGTTAGACTTCGCATGTGCCTTTTCCACTCCAAATTTAATAGCTTTGTGAGACCATGGGCTCCGTTACTTTCTCTTTTTTTCCTAACTAAATCATCAAAAGTATTGCCCAATGTCAAATCTCTCAAACGCCATAGTGACATTTCCCCACATTCACACATGTTCTTTTGTAGATCTCTACACGATTCACATCTTTTTGACACATGGTGATCGTTGTTCTCTTTTCAATCTGAATTTGATCCGAATCAGTGGTGGAGCTTAACTAACTTTGTATGAGGGGTGGGGACGAAATTATTTTTTTACAGGGGGAGCGAACTCGATATTTATATAAAAATTTACACTACCGAACCAAAAATTTATGCTATCAAGCTAAAATTTAACACTACGGATGAAAAAATAAGGAGGGTGGCGGCCCCCCCGACCCCTATTAAGCTTCACCCCTGATTCGAACCAACCTTTGCCCACAACGTTACATCTTCTCACTTGTCATGCACCAGTTGCATGCCCGCCAAGAGCAAGACTTCCTCATTGCTCTACTTTCCTCTCTTATTTCTTTTTTTTTTATTTTGTCCTATTCACACAAAAAACTACATTTGGTGTTTTTTACTAGTATTAAGACTTTATTTTGCAATCAGTTATCAATGAAAAATATAATAATATTTGCATTTGGCAAATGTGTACGACCTTAACCCAACTGATGTTAGATTCAAAGCCACCTTGAAACTTGAAGTTGATTCAGATTAAAATAGAGTAGGATTATATTAAAAACCTTTTAAAAAATAAAATAAAAATAATTTGTATCAATAAAGATCAACGGATTTAAGATTACATATAGCTTAGTCACCTAACATATTAGTTGTCATATTCCACAATTAGTGATTTGAATTACTACTTTTGATTATGACATTGATCCGCTAGATGCCTTTAGTATTACTAAAGGTGGAGAAAACCTAACTTGTAATTCTTTCAACCTGGACTTATATAAAAGAAATTCAAAGCAACTTATTTGTATTTAAAAAGATGGACGACTAATCTATAATTAAAAAAATAAACTACAAATCCACAATGTGAAAACTTTTAATAGAAGGCTAAAATTACAATATAAATGAAACTCAAACATAATAGTAGTTCCATTTTGTGGTGACCGTTCGAATCACTATATATCAAAAGTAGAATGATTAATACTGAAAAGCTTGTGAATAAGAGTTGAAAAGTTATTAGTCCAAGATCCTATGTATGATTATAATTATGTGACAATTAAATAGTTTGTTAATGAAAGTGACAAGCATAATCCTAGTTCAAAGTATCTAAAAAGATCTGATTGCCTTCCTATCCTACCTAGTCACGGATATATAATGCGTCACTATTAATATCTCTTAGCTCTCGTGGATGGCTGCTGCCCTTTGTATTAACTTGACTAGTAATTATAAATAAATTACAAGATCAAGTGATGTTTGGATTTGTTCAAAATCTAGCTAGATATTTTTTATTAAATGTCACAATATCAAAACTAAAATGCGTAAACGGAAAAAACATTATTATTATTATTATTAATTACAAAATCACATACAATGTTAAGAATTAAAATATGTCTATAAACATCGCATCAAATATAAAAACAACACTATTTTATATGTCTCTACATAGCATTTGTTTGTATAAGTGGCATATGTTTTTTAGTTGGATCTCGCTAATAAACTTTATATTAAATCAAATATAAAAATAACACTATTTTATGTCTCTACATAGCATTTGTTTGTATAAGTGGCATATGTTTTTTAGTTGGATCTCGCTAATAAACTTTATATTAAATCAAATATAAAAATAACACTATTTTATATGTCTCTACATAGCATTTCATTGGAATTAATTTCAGTTCTCCTAAAATCTAATGCTTTAAACCATTTTATTTCCTTAAGAAAAAATCCACTAACCAAACCGCCTAAAGATTCCCCTAAACAACGTTGTAGTCCTCCACGATAAATGTCCCCTTTGCCTGTGATTGTCCATGTGCATGGTCTAATTAGATTTTTCACTGGAAAATTTTGTGGGACTAATTAATCAACCAACCAACGTAGTCAACAATAGGTTGATTTAGACTTAAATCAAAAAACAAAGGGTCAGGTATACATTGAATTTTCTTCGATTATATACTTTTTATTGTCCCAAACAAACATGAAAAGAATTAGAACAAATTTAATATCAGAATATATTGAAACAAGTGGTAAGATTGTTATGTTGTGACTTGATATCATGCGTTCAAGCCGTGAGAAACACCTGCACAAAATTTATATATTAAAAAGACAAAATAGAATAATTTATATATAAAAGATTTAAAATACGATGAGTGATTAGGCCATGTATATATTTATATATATATACCTATATAATTAAAATTAATATATAAAAAAATTAAAAACCTGCCCCCGAGCGACGCCCTAGGCGGTTGTCCCACCTCTGGGCCCGGCCTTGCTCGGTACATCAAATCTCGACGCGATCTAGCCCCTACTCATCCACCGAACGAAGCAAGAGTCAAGTTAAAAATCAAACACATCTTCTACAAAACATAATATCTCTAATAGAATTCATATGTTTTCGCGCACTTTTACCTTTGTAATAGTAGAAATGTAGAATCGAATTTTTATTCAATTATATTTAATATATAATTATCCCTTTAATACATATATAGGTGTGTGTATATATATTATAAGCATGCGTACATATTTAATGAAAAATAGTATTGTGAAAACAAGGTGCGAAACAGTATGAAAGGCAAAACCACAAAAGAAAATATATAAAAATAGGAGAAAACCTGACCATATGGAATAGTGTGATACCTAAGCTATTAACCCGCGTCTATTCTATTTTCATGTGAACTTCTGTTGGTAACTGTAATGACTTTTTGGAGAATAAAATAATAAAATAGATGTGATTCAGAAAAGCAAGGAAATTAGTTGATAAATGCATGCCCAAAGAAATAGGGGGTAATACATGTGCAATTGCAAATTGCTGGAGGTATGGTCCCACCAAGTTGGAACTCCAGTATCCACTGGCCTACTACTCTCTCTGCTTCTAGCTTTCTAGTTGGTAGTTACCCATGATCCTCTCATGAAAATATTATGATACAATTGAAGTCCTAAGTTTCTAAAAAAATGTTTATATAATTGTGTTAAAACTAATAACTTTACTGGTTACTTCTGTATTTTATATGGGAAAACATTAATGGTTAACTTTTACAAGATACAAAGTAAGTTCTTGCACTTTCAGCTTCTCACTGGTCGTGAGTGCTGTTATATATGAAACTAGTGATCCCTAACGAGAACCGGAACAAAGTGGTTGACCCGAGAGCACTGCATAGAGCCTCAACAAATGACTCCGTAACAATTGGTATTAGAGAGGTTTGAATGCTTGGAAAATTTGACAAGCAATGAGGCAAGGGAAGATTGAATTGTGTGTACTCATGACGATAAGTTAAACGTAGGGAGTGATAATCTTTGTAAGCTTGAGTATGGGTTCGGTAGCTCCGC
Source organism: Flaveria trinervia (assembly GCA_025506515.1). Taxonomy (NCBI): domain Eukaryota; kingdom Viridiplantae; phylum Streptophyta; class Magnoliopsida; order Asterales; family Asteraceae; genus Flaveria; species Flaveria trinervia. The sequence continues at coordinate 97,016,219 of CM046452.1, read as the reverse complement.
CGAGAGAGGTAATGATTTATTTCTTATATATGTGGATGCCAAATAAGTTTATATTTGAAGCATCTTTTAAGTATATCAATTGAAGAGCTAAACCATTTAAGAAAACTCAATTAATGGCTTGAATAAAATCAACCATTTAAGAAAACTCAATTACAGCATGTTACGACGTGTTAGGGTTTGAATAAAATCAACCATTTAAGAAAACTCAATTACAGCATGCGAGTGTAACAAAGGTATTTCATTTTAAGCCATTGAAAAAGGCTAATCTTTCCTTTCGGAAATAGTGTTTATTTAACTTTTATTTGAACTACAAGTGTTTATATTTTGTATTTATTATATTTGACGTTGACAAAAAGGTTTAATAAATCAAGCTCCTAATCACGAGTTGACTTCTTATAGATCAACAGTTTATGTGAATATTATTTTCACTTAACAAATACCAAGAAATCATTATCCTAAACATGTAAAGCAAGAAATAGTAGTTACACACTCATGTATTTATAGTTCCAGTAATATACACAACTCACATATCTAAACAAAATGTTTTTATATTATGAAAGTTAAAAGGTGAATTGATTGTGGATATTTGTATGATGCAACATAGCATGTGATAGGATAACAAATAATAATAATAATCCACTCCCTATGCCTAGGACACAACTTGTTCAACTTGCCCACTTTTAACCCTTAATATTTTCTCAACTTTCAGTTCTCCATGTTTACTATTTTAGGCCATACTATTCCCCTTTTTGACGGAAACTACAATTTGCACATAAGATATTATAATTAATTAAACAAAAGGTGACCATTGTTGAAACTTGAAACTGGGATATGTACATGCATGAGAGGGATTTAGAGAGAAGTTGAATTATTAAAGGAAATAAATAAATAAAATAAAATAAGTCATTCTTTTTTATCAATAATAAAAAGGTTAAACATAAAAAATGTTATAAATGTAATGATTATATTGTTCTTTGTCCTTAATTAATTCATGAAGCATCTCAAAAAATAGTTTGATTGTTTGTTTACGTATATAAATATACATACACATGTATATGAAATATAACACATATAGATGTAGGTAACATAACATACACATGAGTAAGAAAACTCATAGCTCGCTCGAAGTCGGCTTGTTTACAAATAAGCAGACCCGGCTTGCCTCGTATACAACTTGGCTCAATTTGTACACAAGTCGAGCTTGAGTTAAGTTAAGTTTGAATTTTTGGCCCGCTAGTTTGACTCGTTCTAAAACCTAGATTTTAGTATATGTGAACCTTAAGCCAAAATTGTTATACATTTTCCAAACTTATATTTTTGCTATCAATCAAATATTTAAATAGACCATAATCATATTACTGTTTTTGACATTTTTGTTGAGAGAAACAAATATGAAGTCATACAATGATTGAAAATTTTAAATATCGATCTAAATAAGTGGGAATAGTGTTAACTTATCAATACGTGTAAAATGCATCAAACCTAATATTTCTAATAAATAAGGTGGCTCGATGAATCATAAGTTGTCGCACAATTGTTTAACGAGTCGAGCTCGAGCTTAACATTATAGCTTGTTAAAATAAACAAGTCAAGCCAGCTCATTTAAATTGCACACAAAAAAAGCCGTGGCATGCTACAAGTCGAGCTTGAGCTTAGCATTTTATCACTACGTGTAAAAGATATCAAACCACATCCTTGATACCGACTTTGAATGCATATTTTGTTCTAATAGGGAAAAAAACCGCTAGTTTATTCTCAAAATAATTAGTTATATATCCAATTGACAAACACATGAGAGGCCTAAGAAATGTATGAGACATCATTTGTTTATATACTAGAAGGTGGTACAACTAAGTTATAGCAGTCACAATCCGTGCTCTATTTTTATATGAGTATCTTATATTATAGAAGATGGTTGTGAGTGAAGAAAAAAAAATTTCTATGAGAGTTGTATCGTATTTCCTTATATTTGAAGAAACAATATACAACTCCTGTAAATTTTATAATACATTTGATAATAGTTGTGAGTGGATGTGAGAGAACATATAATAATAAATGTATAAAAATATATTATTTAATTGAAAAGTAAAAAGAAAAAATGGTAATTTTTAGTATAATTATAAAGATGGAGACGAGACATGGATTGTGAATGCTCTAATAGCATTTACAGTGACTTTTTTATCTTTATTTATATAATTACATTAAAAATCATTACATTTTTCTTTCTTCTTTTCAATTAAATAATATTTTTTATACCCTTATCATTATTATTTTATCTCTCCTCTTAAAAATATTAAAAAATATTAAAAATTTTATAAGTTTTTAACAATGATTTTTCAAATATACCAATCTGCAATAACATTTTTTCTTTCCTTCATTCACAACCACTAAAAACCATTTCATATAACATACCAAACACACTTAAATACTTTTAAGGATTCCACTGTTAATGCTCTTAAACCTACTTTTTTCGGTTGCGTCCTATTGGTACATTGGTATCTTTGATGAATACATATACTCATACATATCAATTTCAATAAGCAAAAATAAGCATATGCATAGAGATATACTTAGGGGCTGTTTGTTTTTGGGCTGATCCGGCTGACTCGGTCAGCGGGTTAGCCTGTTTGATTTCGGCTTCGAGCCCGGCTAACCGGGTCTCCAGTGCTGACTCAGAACTTGAAAAAAAAAATATGCTAATCGGCTGACCCGCAGGCCGCAGCCCCCTCGCGATCCGCAGGCCGAGCCCCCTCCGACCCGCAGCCCCCCCCCCCCCTGCGGTGGTGTGAATCCGGTGGGTTTTGTTACTTAAATATTGAATCGTTTTGGTTCCAGTCAGACACTGAATCAAGCAACCGAGTTTCAGTCCGATGCATACCCAGTCAAAACTTCTAACTGGGTCATCTTCTAACTCAGTTAAATTTTACCTAGTCAGCTTCATCAAACAGTCCCTTAAATACTATGAGTCTTGAGGTTAATATTGAGGATTGAGTGTAACCAATAGTCAGCTTAATCAAACAGCCCCTAAATGCTATGAGTCTTGAGGTTAATATTAGGGATTGAGTGTAACCAAAGGCATGTAGGGTAAAAATGATAAAAAGTAAAAGATTTGGGGTGATATTGATACTTGATGGGATGTCATGTAGAAGCTAAGCATGCATGTGCATTTATGGAAAGATTTAGAAGAGGCGACATGGATAAGTTGCCAACCAAAATTTCAACCCTTCACAACTACGCATGTTCCATGTTTTTCATTTATAAATACTATTCCAAACATTTAAATTGAATTTCACTATAAATGTGTAAAAACGAAGCTACTAAAATAATTTGCCTAACATCTTTTCCGAATCAACCTTTCAAAAAAGGTTGTACTTGCTTAAAAAAATACTTTCATTATAGATTTAATATAACTTCACCTAACACAGTCTTTCGTAAAAAAATGTTTTAGGCCAATATAACATTTTTAAAGCGTAATGCAACTTTTCCAATGCTTAATGTTACATAATACTAGAGTTGTATTACCTTCATATAAATGATATATATTTAAAAATCCTCTATAAATATACTAAATGATTTAAATTAATCATAAAGCTTGGTTAAAAACTTAAGATCTTTTGAAACACGAAGTTAAAAATGTATATATTTTACAAAAATAAAAAAAATGATTAATTATATTTTTAACAAAGGGTTTTAGTTATCCCAATCTTATTTTTTTCAATAATCTCATTTATTAAATCTAAACCCAGAAAACGTGATACGGATCTTTGACAACTTATCATTTTAACCCACCCGACAACGCACCGAAATCACGTTTTCGGGTCTGTTTACTCTTTACTGTCTACACCACATGTTTCCGCTTTCTCCGCCCCTCATTTTCTAACCATCAACACTTTTTTTATTTTGTTGTTTTCTTTAATTATTATTTTATACTTTTATTTTGTAAATGGGACGGTATCTAGATAGAACAATATCTACTGTGAGTACATGTGAAATAAAATAATTAAGTTGTGTAATCTTAATAACTTTTAAAATATAAGAATACATATGAGATGTAATGCTTGTTCATATATTCTGAAATTTAAAACAAACGAAAGAACAAATTTCATTTGTGCATAGAATCTATACATTCGTAAGTCATGCGTACGTATTATTACATACACATAAGATACATATTTGTAACTATGAAAATTTAGAATATGAACTTTGATCGCATAAATTAAATGATCTAGGTTTGTAATTATATCATAGTAAAAATTTGTTATTATGTAATGAATCTTACTATTTTAGTGATAGAACATTAATAATAGAACCAATGAGTCTATTTTTAGATGAAATAAGCACATATCGAAAGCTCTTGAGAAAACATAAATTATAATAGAGCCTGATTAGCAGGTCCGTTTCAAGATTCAAAAAATGATGTAACACCATTTGCTCGAGTGGCAGTTTTATTTGTCTTGATTTAAATTTTATTTTGATTCATTTGTTTGCAGGTCGTTTTCTATCTCTATGTACTGGACCATTAATCATTCATGAATGCCATGAAACCATACCCGTAAACTAAATATCAAGCATTGACCATCACTCGCTTATATGTTTTTTTCCTCAATATTTACAACGTTGTAGCGTCAATGAAAAGGATTTAATTTGATCTTTTGGTACTAGCTCGTTAAACCCTTAGAAAACATAGTGTTTCATGTTTCATATTGTTATGATTGTTGTTTCTAGAGATGTTGAATCGTGTTCGTTGGAACTTATATATGGAGAGTGAGCTTGAGTCTTCTAGATACACACGTTAATCGTTATAACCCTGAACCTTGCAAACTAAAAGAAACTTAAAGAGAAAAAGAAAAAAAAAAACATATATAACAATTAAGACAAAAATAAAGGAAATATGGAGAATGTGTGAAAGGTTGAGAAGATTCAGAGAACCCCACGAGATATAGAGCCGACGGGGGGAACCGAAACTTACCAAATGGAGAGTCCATATCCAAGAATAATACATAACTACTTTATTAAAGATAAAAATAAATAAATTATAAATAAGCATCACCATCAGAATAAGGTCAAGGCTAGAAGAAAGGCAACGAGCGTATGTCATTCAATAATAGTAATATTAACAATATTATTGTTACTATATATTTTTGTTTATTTTTTTCTCTATAAAAGAGTTACTCACAAATTAAAGAACTTGTAACTCAATGGTATTAAAGTGTTAGTAATATTTCTCACCGGTTGGAAGGGTTCAAGTTTCATTATGTGCTAGTTATGCAATTTAGGAGTCGGTTAGTGTGTGAATTCAATATTAAAATATGAGGTTTGCACTGAGCGTTACATGCCATTATTAGTCTAACTAAATGGCTTGCATGTAGCGCTATCATGTTATATAGTAAAAATGTTCCTCTCCTAATATTGGTGGTTCTAGTCACATGATAAACATTGATGCTGACTTAAAAATATGTTTAGAGGGCACATGAGTGAGACATTATAAAAATAAAAATAAAAATAAAAATAAAAATAAAAATAAAAATAAAAAAAAAATAAAAATAAAAATAGTTTTTTATTAATGATTAAAACCCATATAAAATGTAAATCAAGACCATAATCGTCCATTAAAGAAAAAAATATTATTATTTTATAATACATATTTTTTAACGGCGCCGAAGATCACTATTCTAACAAAATATTTGGATCGTAATAAGTCAACATTTCAAGGGGTTTGTCATTTGTGTTAGGTTAATTAGCACGTGGGTACGTTACGTGTTACTTAGGGGCCGCCATAGGCCGAGGTCAACAATAAGCCACTACCCACGAGCCATCTGCAGTCAATTTCATCGAGTCGTGGTGACTCCATAAGCCATTACTATTTACGAGTTTAAGCAGTACCAAAGGCTACAAACGTAGGACCCGGTCCACCACCGTTTCATTTCACACGGATCCCTACTGTCAACATCACACCTCGATCGTCCCCACTTACGAGTTGTCAAATTGGCCGCCGAAAACCACTAATTAACAACTTAAATACATCACAATCATCCCATGTGGTTCACATAGGAAATTTCCAACCGTTTTAATTTCTACTAATAATAAACATGGAAAATTGACAATGGTCTTCTCGTACCTAACGTTAAGTTTGTCGACATCTGTGTATGGAAATCGCAGGTTTACGTGCATGAACCGGGGGGAAGTTTGGTGGAAGTGTTAAACGTCGCTTCATTTATGAAACGTGTAGTTGATATATAATATTTAAGCGTATATAAAGATATGTGGTTATTATGGATTCATTTTAATCAGGTAGACTATTATAGCATTATGCATGTCAACGTTGACTTTTCAGAAGTCAACATCTACAGTGCGAATATGTTTGATCGTGTACATACTAGTAATAATTATTTTAAGATTCTGATCTTGATTTTGAGATTTTGAGATTTTGAGATTTTGAGATCATATGTTCTAGTTTTAAAATGTGTTTATAATAGATAGGATTATGGATGAAAGAATTGATATAGAATTATAAGATCATGTATGGCGATATAGCTGCATTCAGTTTGAATTAGTGACCTAGAAAACTCAATTCTTTTAACTGCAAAGCAAGCCTTGAAAAAATCTGTAAGCCTACTACATCGTGAAATCAAAGATTGAGTTTAAGCCGTAGAAGACAAACTTCAAGACAAAGTGTGTAAAACTACGTACATCAAATCACGAGTCAATCTAGCCTCTTTCTAAACCCTATGCAAAGGGAGAGATAAGTCAGGTATCAGTTTGTCGGGTACGCGTGTATATGTGTGACGCGTGTTTAGAGAAAAAATTTTGTAAAATTCTGTCCACTCGGACTTACAATCCCAAACTTATGTCAGAAAAGGTTAGTAATTAAAAATTTTATCTTGTTTAATTTTGCTACACCACTATTCAAATAGTGTGGTGGATATTATCACATGTTCTATTATATATTTGTTAAGTTTTTATTTTTAAAATGTGTAGGTTAGGTTATACAAGTACTAAAAAATTCGATCATGCAAAGTTGTCGATTAAAAATAGCAAACACGTTAAGAAGGAAGGAAATAGTTATTAAGCATAATTGTCATGTGTTATATTAAAATTAAAGATTAGAATGAACTAGAATTAAACCCCTCGCGTTGCGGCGGAGGCCATAGATCCGTTGTACAAATGTCAAATCATCGTCAACAACCACCAACACTGGAAATACTTGTATTAAAAAGAAATAAAAACAAAAAAATAAAACTAAACCTAAAACATACGTAAAAACTATTAACCATACACGTGAAACTTAACACATTAAAACAATAATTAGTCGATCTAGAACTCACGGGTAGTGACCGTATCGTTAAACGGGAAAAATCGGCGTAAAACGTTAAATCACATGCGTACGTTGCGGTATGTTAATTCGTAAAATTTAGACCAAAAAGTAAAACGAAAATTTGTAAAGGATGAAAATTAAGGGACAAAAGTTAGAAGTGAAAAAAAAATAGGGGTTAAATTATATAAAAAATGTAAAGAAATTGAGATTAAAAGTCAAATTAAAGATAAAAAAAACCCTAGAGCTAAATGTACAACTCACAATGTAAATTTTTTTAATAATTAGTAATATATATAATAATATAATGTTGACGCAAATAGTTTTCATACACGTGTGATGCGTGTTCACATTAAAAAAGCAAGAAGTTAATTGTTTGGGCTTAAACCGAGCCGCATTCTATTGGGCTTCTTGATCCGTCGTCAAGTCTAGTCAACCAACCATGATTTTGTTTATTTATGGGCTATTTAGTTGGCCCAATAAACCTACATTTGGGTCCCGTGATTTTAGGGTGTTTGTAATTTGTATAATGTATATGAACAAACAAAAATATATTCCTTTTAAATATCTATACTATCTTATAATAGAACTCTTAATAATGCAATTTCGTCATTTTCATATGCTTACGACTTTTAAATCACATAAATACATCCATTTAAAAGTAAAGAAAATAATTTTACTTTATTCCACATTGGTGCCATTTAAAAATAAATTAGAATTGAGTGGCAACATAAAAAAAACCTTAAAACCAAATGATCCACTTCAAAACCCTTTCGGTACATTTGGTTTTTTTACACATTTGACGTTCTAAATTTATAATCTTTTTCCAATAATCATTTTTAGTTAAATATTAAATTTAAATTAAATTAGTTGGCTCAACAGGTGATTCATGGATACTGGTTCTAGTGCTACTACATATATGACATTTGATTCTTCATTACTTCGTGATGCTTTATCCTATCTTAGCACGGATCAAGTAGTGTCAAAGACGAGTACATCTCTCTACATCACTCAACATCACTCAACATCACTCAACATCACTGATCACACATATCGGTAAAGTTGTGTTTGAGAAAGGCTCCTCTAGACTTGACAAAAAAACCGGGTACGGACCCGACCAGCGTACCCGACCCGGACCTTGTCCAGGTACAACCCGGTACCGGGTGTACCCGGTTCGTTACAAGACGCATAAAAGACTTTATCTTTTCTATTATATAATATATATATATATATATATATATTATATATATATATATATATATTATATATATTATATATATATATATATTATATATATATATATATATATATATATATATATATATATATATATATATATCTTGTCGTAGGTAGTCGCTTGCTACCGCTCTTCCTGTGCGATCCCGCCCTTACGGGCTTATGGATCTAGTGGATCGTCTCAGTAAACTACTACTTATACTAATTCCCGGAGGGAACTTTCCCGACGATTTGTGATCTTGGAGATGTCCTTTACAAAAGGCTCTATTTTTTGGGGGGAGCAGAGCAGTCAAAGAATGAAACAGATCAAATGATTGTTCTAGAATGGCTATGTTTGGTATGTAGATTGGCCAATTTTCCTCATCATAATATCTCACTTAACTTAGGGCGGTCAGTCTCACTTCACACAGCACAGCACGCGCGTTAGCGCTTTACTAAGAAGATAGAATGGGCTTTTCTTGTTTAGTAAAGTCTCGTTGGCGCATTGGATGCTTCCCTGTGACATCCGGTAAATTTCCGTTACCAAACTCCGTTAGTTCCGTTAAGTCTTGTATACACGTGTCATGAGCACACACTAGTTGTCGTTTAACGTTGGTGACCTAATAATAATGGATAATGTTAATTTGATGTGAATCTAATTGATTATGTGATTATTGGGTTATGTTTATGTGTTTACACGTTCTTAAAAGGTTAATTAGAAAATTAATCGCGTAACGCGAAAACGTGTCTATTTATTCGTATGTCTTGTGTTTTATAAAGATAAGATATATAATGATTTTCATAAGTTTATATCTTTATATTATGAAGTTAAAAACACTTTACAAAGAGTTTAAAGCCTAGTTTTTATAAAATACAAATTACAAGGGTTAAAAGGGTAATTATGTAAATTAAAATTTAACAAAACAAATCCCAAACCCTAATCCCACCCATTCGGCCGCAACACTTCTCTCAACCCTCTCCCTTTGCGAAAATCAGCCAAGAACAAGCATCAAAACATCAATTTGATTCGATTACAAGACATACAACACGTAGGAATCATCAATTGCAAGTTATTACACGTTTAAAGGTTAGATTTTTCATGTTTTTGTGAGTTTTTGTTGAGGGCCGAACCCTAATTCGTGAATTGGCCTTCATGGGGTCGAAATTGATGTTGGTTGATGATGTTAGTATGTTAGTTAGATTGAATACATGTTAGTTAACGTCGATTATGCATGAATTCTATGTTTTTAGTGGATTGATCATGAACTTTGTGTATGAAACAAACCCTAGTTCGAAAATGCTATGATTATGCATGATGGATGATTGTTTGATGAATGTATGATGATTAGTAGGTTGTATGAATGTTAGGATACATTGATTTTGCAAGAAATTGGTGAATTGAAGTTGGTGTTCATAGGTTACTAATAATAGTAACTTTATTTTGCATGTAATGATGATCTAGTGACGGATTGATGTTATGGATGTGTTCATGATGATGATTAGATGCTAGATTGTTGTTATGAATGCTAGAAATCTTTGAATGGATGTTGTTGGTTCATAGCTTGTCAAAAGTATAAACTTTTGTTTATGAAGATGGTTAGATTATGGTGATTAGGCAATATTGATCATGTCTAGATATTGTTATGAGCTTGAGATGGTATAATTATGATGAATTCATGAATACGTTGGATGGTTGATAGATGTTGGGATGTACTTTCCCAAACGGGAAACTTTATTTGCCTAAAGTCTGAAAAATGATAGCTTGAACATGTTTGGGATGTTAGGAACATGTTAGTCTGATCATGAATAGATTCTAATGTGATAAAACATGGTAATTTGGTTGTATGTGATGTCGGGGTAATCATGAATGATATTTGGACATTTATGATCATGTATGATTTGGATGTTGATTAGTAGTAGGACATCATGTTTGGAATTGGTGATTGATTATTGTGATGCAATGCATATGGTTAATGATTATGGTTATGATCATCATACACGCGTGCGAATCTGAGGCCCCTACTTAGTAGGATTGGTAGGGTTTAGGATGTGAAGTCGTGAGTGGCTTCACATGGCATGTAGTGAGTGGTTTGATCTTTGTGTGACATGTTAGTTGTGTTATAACTAGTGAATATGTTAATGTTCTAGATTCGCATGACTTGTATGATACTTGGTTGTATGATGATCTAAGTGTTACACCTGGATGATATAGCATACATATGGTCTATTTGAATGTTAACTATGTATGATATATGTGTATGATTACTTGAATGGTTTACAACACATAAAGTCACCAACGGGTCAAACGGGTCTACTAGGTCAAACATGTCTGTTTTGTTTGAAATCTTGAGTCCTTGGTTGTAATGTACTTAGGGTTTCACATGTTCTTTGATTACACGTACTCATGCACTTATATGATCTAGATAACCTCTAAAGGTTGTCTGTCTATTCTGTTTGACAAGTCAAACTCTGTGTATCTATACGCATATCAGGTGAGTTCATGCCCCACTTTTTATTTACTCTCTTTGGGGGAGATAGCATACTGGTAAATCACGAACGCTTTATGTATTCAAGTTGTGTACAATATTATATAGTGTTGATATCATGAAAAAGTCCTCACACTTTCGAATTGTTAATATTGAATAGCGGGGAAATTTGGGTAGTACTACTGGGTCTGACGAGCCCCACCTGTGTGGCTCGAGGTCAACTGGGTGCAAATTGTCCTAATGAACATTGTCACGACCTGTTAAGTCGTGGCAGGAGACAACAACGTAACACAGTCAGCTTCAATTGCGAAATCACTATGAAATAATATTTATTGTTAATGGACTAGCTATCTGTTACAATACGCTACTTGTATATCTCTATTATTAACTGTTTATGTTTGAATATCTCTTGAACTCACCAACCATTGTGTTGACATTTTTAGTATGCTATTCTCAGGTCATTAGCTTGCTTGCCATAGGAGCACTGCATGATCCACTGCATTCTATGACACGGTCTTCAAGACAAATTTTATTATTTTAATAATTAATGATTACTCTTTTGTGATTGGCACGTGTTTTGCCACAATTATACTTTTATTTCTTTGGGTTGTTTTCAAAACGCTTCCGCACTGTTTAATTTATTTACTTGGGTTGATTTCGTTTAAATTATGACATATAGAGTCGTTCTGAGTAACTATTGACTGTGATTCTGGTTTGTTCACACGCCTCGCGGTAAAACACCAACTCAACATCATATTTTTAGCCAAAAACATTTGTAATGATTAATAAATCATTACCCATATATAAGATTTATGAGATGTTAAGACGTTATGGTGGATACACCCCCATCTATAATGCCCCTATAATTTCCACGAGGGTGGTGTAAGGAGTTTTAAGATGCTATAATGCGCCCTTGAAATCCCATTACGTTTGGTCTTATACGTTAAATTCATCCAAACACGGGTATTAGTACCACCTCCACATGAGGGCAATATCATGCGGGTGCAAGTGGGTATATCACATTAAGCGCTAGCGTAATGGCTCTATTTGTTGTTATAAAGCCCGCCTTGTTGCCAACGGTTTTCATCAAATTAAGGGCCTAGACTAGCTAAGACTTTCACAAGTGGGAAATACAACAAGTGGATGTTAATGATGTCTTCCGACACGATGACTTGATAGATACGGTTTACATGGCTTAACCTACGGCTTTGTTGATTCAATTCATCCTAATCACGTGTGGTTTGCTTAAAATGCACTTTATGGACTAAAAATGTCGCACTGTAAGGAGCCCTTGCCTGTCTCCTGTGTCTAATAACATAACATATAATTTTTTTATCAAGTTAAAGCTTTAATCACACAATAAATCAAAATCATCAGCATACTGCTGTTTGGTCAACAATAATGTAATTAAAGTCTCATAAACATAATTAAGATGATACATTGATACATGTTCAAGCAACACACTAGAATCACACAGTATCAAATCCTCTCGTAAATATAAATAGAGACGACGTAGGTTCAAACACTGACCTAACAATGACGACGGTGGATCTCACCGGCGGCAACGCGTGATGGTGGAGCAACCTCTGGTGTACGGCCGCGGCGGGCCTCTAGCCCTCCAACAGTCGTGAGTATAATACGACCTACCGGAGCGTGGGGGACACGGCACTCTGTTGGCCGCGAGTGCACCGTACGAAATGTAGTACCTCATCCTCTTCCAAAACAGAGATCTACGGCCGTTCACGGTGGAGATATCATCGCCGTCGTCGTTTTCGATTGCGATGTCGTCAATGTCGTCGTTGTAAATAGACATCGACGGTGTCGGCCATTGGAGGTCGCCGGAGGAGAGGCGGAAGGAGAGGTCGTTGGTGGCGTCGACGATGGGGAGGGCGGCGCGTGAGGCGCGTGAGAGGGTTAGTATGAGGATGCAGAGGGTGATGTGAGTGTTGGTGATAAGGGATGAGGCCATGGGTGTGGTGTGCTAGTGTTGGAGATTAGAGAAGGTGTGAGGGGATTGGGGTTTATGGAGAGGGTTTGTGGGGTCGGAGAGTCACATGGCGGGAGTTATGTTTACAGCTGGGGGATTTAATGAGTGCTTGTGTGACTATGGACCTCAAACAAGTGTCTCGATAATGGTGAAATATGCTTTGTGCTCTCTTTACTCTTTAGGTGCTTGATATGACGGGAGACGGTGGCCGTTTCTTAAGTTCAAATATGGTGGCGCAAACTCTTTACTCCCTTCTTTGCTCGAAGTTCGCTTAAGAAAAATTTGAAAAAAGTTTTGTTCGAGAAAATCACGTATCTAAACAAACCGGCTCGATTCGAATTATAAATGAGCCGGATCCAAGCCAGGGTTGGTTCGGTTCGAGCTCGGCTCATTACTCAGTGTGTATATATATATATATAGTATTATAAAATAATAATTGTTGTTATATATTAGAATTTTAAAAAAGTTCTTTTGAAACAAAAAATGGATTGTTTTTAAAAAACATTATATTTTGTTATTTGATACATCTAAGCTATATAATTTTTTATTTACCGTTTATTTAGGTTTTTTCTAATTTTATTATTTCATACTTTTGTAATTTATGTTTGATTAGTTAAAGTTATTTGTATGTAATTGTTTTTAAGTTATTTTTTTCTCTCTTTCGATACCCTTTGTTTCTGAAAAACCGTTACAAGATTAAAATTAAGTATTTGGGTTCTTAATGTGCTATAGGTTACCGTCTATTTCGTGTGCAACTTAAATATTTATCATTTTAATATTGTATATATGTGAAAAAAGCCACAAGGGTATTTTTTTGAATTCTTTTGTTATGATTATAGAGTTCTGATACGTACTTTGATGTAGCCATCTTTAAAAAACATAACAAACTAAGGCCATGTTTGATTCGTATGACCACGCGTCTGACTATTGACTGGTTGACCCGGTCAGCCGGTCAGCGCGTTTGATTTGTTCGAAAAACATCGACTGACCCGGTCGCTAGGTTTGACCGAGACCTTAAATTTGGGTTCCCTGACCGAGACCACAACACCAGCCGCACCGCCCCCTCTTCTCTGAAATCCCTCCGACGCGACTCCCTCCGACTCGACTCCCTCTGACTGCTCTCCCACGACGATGACGGTGGAGACGCAACCATCCCGTAAGCGACATCGCACATCGAGGCATGGAGGCGCAACCATCCCGTAAGCGACTGCTCTCCCACGGCGATGGCGGTGGAGACCCCGACGATTTCAACAATAAACCTCTGTAATCTCTCCACCTTCCTCTTTATACTCTTAGATATACGTTTATACTTGTTTATATATTCTTCATCTGAATGTGATCTTCCAATTCCAGTAGTTCCAGCATCCTTAGGTTTCTTTCTTTTTAATTGAACATATAATATGTGGAATGGAGTTAAAATAATGCGTTTTTTCACTTTAAATCGCAAACGAAAGCATGTTTGATTCAAGACAATGGTATTATAAACAGAAACATGAAGTTTTTATTGTTTTTTTGGAGTTTATGAGCAAATTAATTGGGCCCTGTGGTTTGGTTAATCTCCGGAGTCAGTCATATGCTGAATCAAACAACCAAGTTTCAGTCAGTTGCAGACTTAGTCAGAACTTCTAACTGGGTTAGCTTCCGACTCAATCAGATCTTACTGAGTCAGCAGTAATCAAACAACCCTTAAATGTAAGATAGAAAACGTGTGAGAGATAGAAAAAGCTATGTAAAAAAACGTGTGAGAGTTAAATACCTAAAAAACACAACAAACTAAGTGATTATACTTCTCATTTTAATAAAACGCTCCCAAAGAAAGTATGTAGTCCAACCATAACGAAAATTTTTGAAACCGACCAGTAAATAACTCTTCCTAACCGATGTACCCGATGAATTTTAACTAGGTCAAGACACATTTTAACACCCTAGTTTTAGGGGCGTGGTGTTCCCACTCAGGGTTGGTTTCTTCCAGGTACTTGGTATTCCGCGGTCCCCATATTGTATCCTCTTATAATATAAATATTTGATTACCATTTCTCATCCTTGAGTTTTGTTTGTTTAATCATTTCAATGCAACACATATTCTTTTTTCTTTTTGAGTCTATAGTTGTTGTTTGATATGGGTCTGAAAAGGAGATTTGGGTTAAAATATGTGTGATTACGCATTGGGTTAAAATACGTGTGATTACGCATTGGTGGTGGTCAATGAATGTGGTGGTAGATAGGGGTATTCGTCGGATCAGTAACTGATTATTCGGATCAGACTATTCGGATTTGAAAATTTCATGACTACTTCCGAAATTAAACCCGATCCAATTCGAATAATGATATTTCTATCCGATGAGAATAATTCGAATAAAATCGAATAAACCATATAGCAATTATTTCCTAATTTTTGTTCCTATTTTTTTACTAATTTTTTATTGTTATTATTTTATAAGTTTAAAATTACAATAAAATATAAAACCAAAAACTACAAATTTAACTTGGACACTTTTTTGAATTGAAACATAATAGTAAATTGTATAGAACTCAAAGATTAAAATCTTTAGTCTAAACCTACAATTAGTTAGTGTATAATTATTTAAAACTATACGATTTGAATGTGCTAAGATTATTCAGTATTAAGTTGAAAAATAATAGGTAATTGGGTATTAAGTATTATGTTAGAAATATAGTTGAGTTCATATTTGGATTAATCGAATATACGAATAATCCAAATAACCCGAATAAAAAGTTATGATATCCAAAATCAAATATAAAATTTGAATAAGTAATTTAGATTCAGACGAGATCCAATCCAAATATCTAAATAAGGATTCAAATCGATCTATTTGAATTCGAATATGGATCAAGATTTAAGATGTTTTCGAATATCAATTTTTTTAACACCCCGAGTGGTAGGTAGTAGTTGTGGGTGGTTAGGCCACTACCTCTTTCATCCACATTGTGGCGGCGGCTAGCTCTTAAAAGCTTCGATTTGAATAGAGATTTTGCACTGGTCGAGTTGGTGCAGGTGTAAGAATAGGTGGCGGCGTAGAGAGGCCATGGGCATTCTTTGTTGTATTAGGCTAGCGATGATGAAAAGAGTTAGATGGACACAGATGGGGGGGGGGGGGGGGTAATTATTAAAAAAGTCATAGGTAAAGTTGATCGAACTTAGTTATTACAATATTATGTTTGAGTATAACTGATTTAAGAGTGATGAAAAACCTAAGTTGTAGAAACGTCAAGACTATTAATTGGATTATCTAACCAAGTCTAACCGGAAAAAAAAACTATTCTTATAACAATTAAATCTTTGAATGAAAATAATTAAAATCTAATATATTTAAGCATTTGCTATAATTAACATAAAAATATTTTAAGAAAATTATAATTACATTTCATAAAAAAAATCCAACCAAAAAAAATCGAGAATCACTTTTAAAGTTGCCATGGTCAATCGTGACTAGTAGAGATGGGCAAACCGGGTTTTGGGCCGGACCCGGAACCGGGTTCGGTCTGGCCGGTTTTTTGGAACCGGGTATCGGTGAAACTGGGTTCGGGTACGGGTCGGGTTGGGCAAACTTAAAACCCTACCCGGCCTACCCGGTTAGGGTCGGGTCCAGAACCGGGTACAATCGGGTTTTTTTTTAATTGCTATTAATATAATATTATTAGTAGTATTATTATTATGATTGCTATTACTATTATTATTATTATTACAATTATTATTATTATTATTATATTATTATTATTATAACAACATTAAAAAAACATCTATAACTCATTAATTTTTTTTAATTGCTATTAATATTATATTATTAGTATTATTATTATTATTATGATTGCTATTACTATTATTATTATTACAATTATTATTATTATTATTATTATTATTATTATTATATTATAACAACATTAAAAAAACATCTATAACTCATTAATTTATTATTTATTTATTACAATAACTTAAAAAATACATTAACGAATCAATAACTAATCGACTATTTTCTTCAAGATGCTTCATCAAATGCTAATTCTTCGTCGGATATACCAGAAGATACTCATTCTTCTACCTCTTCATCGTGTACTTTACATTCGATTGCAATTTCGTTTTCAAGATTTGTTTTGTCTTGTATACGATCCATCGCGTCTAAGTGGCCTTTTAAACAAATGCACATCTCCACCGCTTCCGGAGTTAATCTGTTCTCCGTAATGATAATACCCTGCCACTAAGAGAAAACGCAGACTCCGAAGCTACCGTAGAAGCTTGGACACTTAGTAAATCACGGGCCATAGCGGAAAGAATTGGAAATTGGGATTCCTTTCCTTTCCACCAAGCCAAAATATCAAATGCATGATAATCTTGAGTACTCATAGTTGAAATAAAATTCGTCGTACTATATATACCAAGTTCGCTTGTTGGGGCGTTACCCCTTTGACGTTTAGCCGTCACATCCCGAACAACATTCAACATAGTCATAACGGGGTCTGTAAACGAGGTACTAGCACTTGAGGTTGATTCTCTTTGCGTAGTTATATTTACGTTAGGTCCATATTTATTTAAATAAAAGTTATAAATAATTTTCAAACTTTTATTAAAAACTTCTTTTGCCTCGGTTGAAAAATTGGGGTTTTCGTCATGTATATCCAAATTGTCATTTATCTCGTCTATTAAACATTCTACCCTCGCAACATTTAAAAAAGGATTTAAAGCAACGGCACAAGTAAAAACGGGTGGTAACTCAAGAAAATATTTTTTAAACTTGTCTTTCATTGGTTCTATCATTTCTCTAAACATACTATTTTTATTTTGAAAATTTTTAAAATTCAAAGCCATGAAATATAATTCTTGAAGCACCGAATAACTAGTGAGATAATAAACTCCCGATAATTTTATAGTTTAGTTTTTAAACACCTCAAGAAATTCGGATAAATGTTCAATATTTTTCCAACCCAAATCCGGAAACAGGTCGGCTTCGCAATTATCCGAAAGACTATTATGAAAAGCTTTTAAAGTGCCTTTTTGTTTTAAAGCACAATCAAACATATGACAAGTCGAATTCCACCTAGTAGGTACATCCCAATTAGGCCCTAAAAATCTAGATTCTGTATCTTTACAAAGTTGTTTATAATCTTGATATCTTTTTCTACTTTTTTTAAAAACGTCGTGTAACATAAATCGAAAAGCTTTTATAAAGCTATCAACAAATGGTACGGATAGACCATCTTGTACTACTAAATTAATAATATGTGCAACACAACGAGTATGAAAAAAATCATCGTTTGCAGTCGGAAGATATTTTAATTTTAATTTTTCAACTGCGGTTGTGTTGTTGGAAGCATTATCAAATGCCATTGAAAATATTTTATTTTGTAAATTAAAAGTAGTTATTACATTATCCAAAAAGTAAAATAAATACTCTCCGGTGTGTGGATACGAAAATAGATCAAATGCAATCGTACGTTTCATCATTTGCCATGAACTGGGATTTACCCAATGAGCGGTGACGCAAAGGTACGATTCGGGCAAACCGTGTGGCGCCGACCAAACGTCACTAGTTAAGTTTACACCGGTATTTAAATTTTCAAATAATACAATTAAATCATTTTTTGCTTGCTTCCACAATTTTAAACAATAACGTCTAAGTGTAGTACGACTTACGTGAGTGTAACGAGGTTGAAGCGTCTCTCGAATTAAGTTGGTTAATCGAGGGTTGTCGAAGTGATTGAAAGGCAAAGCTTCTTGAATCACGAACTTTGCCATTTGATCTCGAACCTCATTAACGTTGTAATTAAAGATTCCACCGTCTCCACTCAATTGTGTTTGTTGCGAATCCGGATTACTTTTCAACGACTTACAAAACTTCTTGGTAATGTGTTTGTTTAAAGTCGTGTTAGAATCTTTAGCAAGTAAAGCTCCACAAAACTTGCAACGAGCCTTTACAGATCCGTCACTCAACTCAACCATATCCCAATTACACCAAACATCCATGTTACGATTGTGTGGAAGAACACGAACGACGGTTGGAGAGTTCGATGAACCTTGACCAACGGAAGATTGAGAGTGAGCCATATTAAGATTTGAGAATAAACGAGAGTAAACGAGAGTATTGTTTGCGTTTTTTGCGTATGTTTTTTTGTGTTTGAAGCTTGGGTACCTTACCATATCAACCCACACCTATTTATACTTGTTTTAGAGGCAAAAACAACCAAAAAACGGTCACATTTCGTCCCCAACGGCTATATAGCCGTTAAAAAACGGCTTGAAAAAAAAACGGTCGAAACCGGGTCCAACCCGGATTCAACCGGTTCGGGTCCGGTTCCGGGTCGGGTCCGGTTCCTATGATTTCCAAACACCCCAAACCGGTTTGGACCCGCCGGTTTTTTCCGGGTACGAACCGGGTACGGGTCAGGTACACCAGGTCGGGTCCGTACCCGGTTTTTATGTGCAACTCTAGTGACTAGTCGAGGTTATTTTGAAGTTTCAGATACCGAGCCCACAAGGCCAATAACCAAAGCCCTACACAAAAGGGCACTACATAAGTACGTATCATTATGGAAACAGTGGTTTTGTGAAGATGGATGCTTCAGTCGAAAATAGAATAAGAACTGAATTTGGGCCAATATGAAAAGGGAACAGAAAAGAATAGACGAACATGGAATAAGATTAGGCGATGTATCTAACAAAATAGGAGTAATCGTGACCATGACATTAACATGGATTCAAGAAACTCTTGATTCCTATCAATATATTTTTAAAAGTTTAAAGGGGCAAAATGACCTTTTACTAATTTGACTATATTAATTATCCTTACGCACCTTGCAATTATGTTATTATAATTGTTGTTTTTTAAACCAACTTTATCATGTCACTATTATTTATCACTATAACCTTTTCATATGTTAATATTTTATATCAAAAATAATAACACATAAAAGCAAGGATTTTAGTTTTTGTAATTTTGCATATGGTATTGCTATAGTTTTCTTTTACTTTAAAAAATTATAAAAATTACATGTTGTGTTTTATAACGCATTGTCAGGGCTCCTATCTATTAATAAAAGACATGTTTAATGTTTTGGTCTTTAAATTTATATCAAATAAATATCTTAAATGATTGATATGAAAAGATACATACATATGTGTTATCAATATCATACATCCGGTTCTATGAATGTAATAAAAAATCAAGTGGATCCTTTTCTATGGATGTAAAGTGTAAGCATCAAATGTCTAGGATTTTTTTTATAATTGTTTGGCTAATTGGTTTGCTATGGTACCTTTGTGACATCATCTAGATTTTTTATATTTAATTGGCTACTTTGAAGGGACACGTTCAACCTTTCAATTCTATACGTCAATATATATCCAGTTTGATATTCAAAAAATTAGCGAACGTATAGGTTCTTCATTAATAGTAACCAATTACTTTCAATAATTGATGCTTCATATCTTTAAGTAATAAAATTTTATTCAATTTAATGTTTATTTAATCAATCCGTATAAGACACATGCTACTATTTAGGTATGATAAATAATAGTTTAATTTAAAGTGATGTGTTTAATAAAAGTTAAATAAAAATTATCACCTTCTTATAATGAAACATTTTAAAACCATCAATGGAAGAAGATCAAATCAACTGAAGAAGGCATCGTAGAGCAACCGACATTAAGAGAGCGTTTGTTTGTAATGAATGAAATTGAGAAACTAATATAGTTTTTAAGTAAAATTATGTTTGAATATTTCACCTCAAATTTCTTTGGTTGTGGGATTTTAAAATCCTTCCACCTAGAGAGTGAATTTGAAATCACACAACCAAATAAATTTGAGGTGAAACATTCTCTTGGGTTTACATTTTATTACACACTCAAACATAAATTTACTTGAAAATCATACTAGTTTTTCAATTTCATTCCATTTCTTCCAACCAAACGCTCCCCAAATATTACATCTCATTTTCTTTAGAATCAATGTAAAAAAACTCTTCATAGAAGCACGTTTCATTCCAGAGTTCTTTTGATGGTTTTGGTGTAGCAACTTTGATAAGGAAAGGATCCATGTCCATGTAAAGTGGTTGTGATTGAGAAACGACTGTGATTGAATTGGGTTGTCACGATGATTGGAGGGAGGGAGGACAAAATCTTCTAGGCATCGTCGCTGATGGTTTTGTGTTAGGTGCCACCGTGCGAATATGAGACTAAAGCAGATCTATTTGTTTTTGAACCGAACACCAACTAGGTTTATGATACCAAACTAGATCCATTATGATATGAAAAGATGCATACATATGTGTTATCGATATCATACATCTGGTTCTATGAATGTAATAATAAATCCAGTGGATCTTTTTCTCTGGATGTAAATTGTGAACATCAAATGTCTATGATTTTTTTATGATTGTTTGGCTAATTGGTTTTGTTATGGTGCCTTTGTCACATCATCTGTTGGCTACTTTGAAGAAACACGTTCAACCTATTAGTTTTATTTGTTAATATATTATATTTTATATGCTAGTTTGATTTTCAAAAAATTAGCGAACATTTAGGTTTTCATTGACTCAGGCCAAAAACAATTATATGTTATTATTAAATGAGTATGCGATCCTTTTAAAATGACACTTCATGACGAACTCGGACACGTCTAAGGCTAGGTGTTGTCGATGGCGTGATGGGGGGTGCCAACCACGTGGCTCATCACCCTAGTCGCAAACACAACAACACCGGATGGGATCAAGGGCGTGATGGGGTGGGTGTGACGGGGCTCATAGAGGTAAAGTGGCCGTTGGGGACTTTGAGGAAAGAAATAGAGTCATTGGCTCATTAAAAAATAAAATTAAAAAAATTACATTTCACCTATAAATACTACCTCATTTCTTACAAAAAAAATCATAACATTCATATCTACCCTATTTTCTTCATCTCTAAATTTTATAGAAAATCATCTTACTAGAAGATGTCGGGTAAATGGAATGGTTTGTTTCAACCAAGTTTTGATCTTATGGACGACGAGGCTTTTACAACTTTACGTTTAGTCCATTTGATTATCCCGACGAGGTTGTTTCGGAGTCACAACCAAGATTAGTTAGATTTCTTTTTAAATTTATTATGTTTGTACTATTTGTTCTTTAATCGAACACCAACTCAGGTTTATGATACCACACCAGATTGATTGTGCGAATATGATGAAAATGAGGCTCCTAAGGATTGTTTGAAGTCTTTTCGTCCAATCATTCCTTTTCGAATAGCTTTACTTGTAGTCAAGGCTTAAGAAAAAAACTAAATAGTTGAAATAGTGACTGAAAGGTTAATGGTTGGAATTAATGTCATAATCAGATGCTACAAAATAAGCAATAACATTCGAAAGGGCAAGGAATTCCTATTCTTTGATGGCTACATTACAAAAAGCAGGGCTCGTTTACTCTAGAATTTAGGGGTGTGCATGGTCGGTTTGGTTCGGTTTTGGCCTAAAACCGAAATCAAAAAACAATATTTCGGTTACTAGGCTTTTAAAACCGTTCGGTTTCTGTTTTTTCGGTTTTTGATTTTCGGTTATAACTTTGGTTTCGGTTCAGTTTTTGGTTTTTTCCGGTTTCATCATTTGTGCTTCTAATTAAAAAAAAATTGTTTTAAAGGTAATGAATTTAAACCAAAAATTTTTGACCTTATATTATTTTGTTGATATCTAAATATAATCTATATATTTTTATAATTTAGTTGATATTAAAACTATATGAATTCATAAAATATAAGAACAATATATTCAACAAAACATTTTAATCTATCAATGCAAATAAAAAAAATTAAATATTATTTTTGAAATCTAAATATTTAATCTTTTTTAGATAATAGAAGTTAAATAAGTAAATAATAGGCTAATGATTTTTATTAATATACGATTACACTTCTAAATTTACAAGTTTGATTATATGGTTTCGGTTCGGTTTTTTCAGTTTTTGTTACAAGCAAAACCAAAACCAAACCGAAAAATTAGGTTTTTAAAAAATCATCAAACCAAACCGTCGGTCTTCTAGTGGTTTCGATTTTATCGGTTCGGTTGCGTTGGTTATTTTAGTTACGGTTCGGTTATTTTAGTTTTTTGCTCACTCCTACTCTAGATTGTGTGCAGGCTATTTTGACCATTCAAAACGGTGATAAGAGCATGGAATTTTTTCTAACACTATACATACAAATCAATGTCTACTGTTCTTTTACATTTATTTGTGCTCTCTCAACTCTATGTTCTCCTCACACCCAATTCATGTCAAACATCCCTCGATGTCTTTGTTGCCATATCATCTTCCACAACTGTCAAGTTCAAGGAAAAAAAATTGTTACTTGTAAACCTAACTTTTGAATTTTTTATTAATGTGTTTTCTTTATCGCCAAGTTCAAGACACTGCATCATAAAAAAAATGTTATTTTTTTTTCAATTAAAATGTCTTTTATTTTATTTTAAAATAACCGTAAATTTTATTTTAATAAAATCTTTCATTTTTAATGTTTGTGCGTAGATATGATCGTAAAAAATAAAAACTTGAAAATGTCATTTATTTTATTTTCTAATATATTATTGTGTTAGTTGGTTTTAATTTAAATTAATTATTAAAAATGAAATGCAAATACCAATCCTAAAAATAAATTAATTTTGTATGTGCGGAAAATTAAAAAAGTGGGATGAATTCCTTAAAACTAAAAAAATGACAAATATAGATGAAAATTGTGGTGACTATTTTATGACATATGAAAAGAGTGGAGAAAAATAAGACGAATCCCACTCGTCTTATATGCAAACAAAAGTAAATATATATATAGAGAATAGTTTAAATAAATATGACTTTTCTTGAAAATAACTACAACGGCTAACATTGATTGTCTAACATATTCTCGAAGAAACTTGTACATTAGACACATTATTATATTTAATCAGTTTCGTAAAAAACCCACACCAGTGTGATAAAAACACTGGTGTAATCATAATTGAACATGTGACCTAAAGAGGCCAAATCCTACCCTTCATCTTCGTAGCATTGAACCAACTATAGATGTATAACACCATCAAACAAAAACCTTCTAATGATTTTCCCATTCTTTTAGGGGATTGTGGGGATAACTGTCAGGGTTAGTTATAGCAGTAACTTGGAAGTTAACTTCTTGCAGGTTACAAAAGAAATTCGGGTCAGCCCAACCAATTAGCAAATTTAAATGGATGATTTGGACCACTTGGTTTGGAGTTATATCATTAGATTTTTATATTGCAAGTATGTAGGACCACTTGGGCCTCGATTGGTGTGCCCTTCTACCCAAACGGGCATCACCATCGCAAATGGGCCAATTAAAGCAATGGGCTGGCCCACTTCTGTAATGCGGTAACGAGAGTTGCTCACCCTGACACATGTCATGTGACAGTGGGGTTTCCTTAAAGCTTTCCCAAAATACTTTCACAAATCTAACTCTTTTTTTTTTTGAGTTTTTCCGTTGAGGTTCATGCACCCAATCCATCACTATTTTCCAATGATTTAATTCCTTTTAAAGCGAGTGACCTTTTGTTGATTCGATAGTAATCAGATAAGGGGAAATATAACATATCGTAGGATATTGTTTATTTAAATAAAGGTATTATTCCGTTTAGTTTAAGACTTACCTATTCATATCACGTAAACGGAATCATTGAGACGAGTAAGAACACTCATAGTAGATTTCTTATATTTATTTATATAATTATATTAAAATCATTATATTTTTTTTCTTTTTTTCAATTAAATAATATCTTTTATATCCTTATTATTATTTTTCTCTCTCATTCACTCACAATCATTTTAAAAAATATTTAAAAATTTATAAGGATTGAACATTGATTCTTTAAATATACCAATCCATAGTAATATTCTCTCTCATTCACTAATAACCACTCAAAACCATTCCATATAATATATCAAAAACACTAACATAATTTTAAAAATTCCATTGTAAATGCTCTAAGAAAGTAAGATTACTAGTTTTTTAGTTCATAACACAAAGTGCAATCCAACTTTTATATATTTGCTTGAATTAAGGAAATTTCTAACTCAAAGGGTAAAAACACACACAAACACACAAAGATAGTTGTGCTATCAGTTTTTCAAATATTCTTTAAAAACACTAACTTTTTTCTCCCACCATATAATTATGCTTATTTTTTCCTTTCATTTCCCTATTATAACCATTATTGTGTCATTTAGCAATGGTTTTGAATTGATGATTAACTTTGGAGACTATATAAATTTGAAGATTTTAAAGAAGTGTTGAAGGTGCGTAAGAAATATAGATGAGAAAACAAACGTCCACTTTAAAGAAATAAAAAATTTTAAAAAAATAGCCTATACATGTAAAAAAAGTTAATAATATTTATAATCATTAACCTAACCTGGCGCCACCTCTCGTGGCCGACCCCACACGTTTGCACATGCATTAACTTTATGAGTGTTCTTATTCAATTCAATGACGAACCTAAGAATTTTTTTTCTCATAGGTGACAATCAGTCTTTATAAGTCTAACTAGTACAGTAGTAAAAAAGATTTTTTGTTTGTCAGACTAATTTTATTACAAGATTGAATTAGGTTAATGAAATATTAAGGTTTATATTTATGTTATTGCACTTAACTAAAGACCATCCATAACTATAATTAACAATAATTAAAGGGGTAACTTTATAAAATACTAACAAACTTTTAAAAGTGTTTCAATTAAATAACTCAAGTTTTAAAAGTGTTCCAATTAGATTACTCATTTTTATATTTTATACAAATTAAAAGTCATAACATATTTTTTAGCATATTATACTTTTAGATACAGTTAGAAAATATTTTTTTTCTATCTTTTGAAGCTGATATAGAATGTTGACGTAAATTTTAGGCACTTTTTTATTTTTTTCATAATTAACATGTTTTTTTATTTTTTAATATAATTTTATATATTGAAAGTTCTAACTCCAATATCTTTTCCATCATTACTTTCTTGTCATAATAAAATTTGGTAATGACTCGATTTGATCGTTCAGAGGTTCAATTTGAGAAAAATATACACGAGTGACTAAATTAGAACACTTTTAAAACTTGGTTACTATTCTGTGACATTTTCCCATAATTAAACTATCAAGGAATTAACAACGTTATTGCACTTAACTAGTTTATATTTATGAATGAACTAATGCAAATTTTGTGTTAAGTTTTAAATATTTTAAATAGTTAAACTAAATAATTATTTAACAACTTAGAAACAATTTGTAATATATATTTACCACAAACATATAAATCAGTAGCCGTTTAAACAAATAACATATAAAACAATACGTATTATTAACATGACTCTAAAATTATACTGCCAATTTATTATCGACACAAGATAACATTATTCAATACCATTCATAACGATAATTGTATTAACAAACACATCTGATTTCAAGGCTTCATACGATCTCACTAAAATTATCTTACGGTTTCGGTTTTTATATGAAATGTCAGGATTTAACCTTTTTATTTATTAGTTGCGACGTTTTCTTTTTATCTATGTCTCCACATACATTCTGTTTTAAACCGATTATTGCATCCATATTTCTTGCTATTTAGCACTCCATCACAAACACACAAATTTACGTTTACTCGTTAGAAGATGAAAACGTCGAAACTGAGGATGAGTTAAATTAAATAGTTTAATAGCATGTGGCAATTAATGGTATTAAAGTATTAATTATCCTCATGTGAAAACAGATTATGTTATGTTATTGCTAAATTCTTTGTACGACTTGACATATCAATTTCGTTGTCAAGTTAATGACAAATCTGCTTATTTACTAAAAGACAAACGACTTATCATATAGGTTTGATATAATAATAAATCACATTGACAAGCAATGAAGCACGCTACAAAATTTAATAATACATATGTTAATTTATCAAATAAACAAACAAGATTAAAACAATCTGGGATCCACATGTAACACAAGGCAATGTTTTGAAAGTCATTTAATTAGTCCAAGCTTGTATAAGAGTATCGATAACACATCCTCCATATAGACTCTATAAGTTGAGGTGTTGCTGATGTAGAGGAGAAGGACGCATAACGACATGAGATTTTATGACGAAAGTTTATGGTCATAGACAGAATGAAGGAGATGTAGAACCTGTTGAAGAGGGATCGAATCGAAGAGATGGGAGATACATGTGTGGTAGCATGTTTAAGTTTATATGTCAAATTAATTCACATATCTTTGAACATTTTTAGCATGGTTTGTTGATGCTCTATCAAACTTTAGCCACACCACTAGAGGACAGCTATTTTGATGGCTTGATCCACACATTAATCCACTTATGTATAATGTTATGTGATAATAGTTGTAATAATTGGTTTTAACCAAAACTAGATTTTTTGCCCCGTACCGTCATGATCCTAAATATCAAAACGCAAATGTCAAACACAATAACGTAAAATCCTAAAGCATATAGAAAGGTAAAAAAACATGCCGTTACAACTCTCACCCCGTCAAAAACCTTAACGCCTACTCCGTCGTAAAAGTGATATAATCATTACAAGCTCAAAAGAAATATAAATTATAAAACAAAATTACATAACTAAACTTTTTAGTAAGCCCAATTCATGTTTACAAAACATGTATTTGAGCTGAAAAAAAATACAAAAGTAAAAGAAAAATATATTGTTACTACCTAGATTTGAACCTAAGCACACTAAGTTGTAACATATTGTATATATACTTAAAAAGAAAGGTCGGTTGAGTTTTTTACTGGCCTTTCTTCCCCTCCTACTTTTAATCTTTACACTTTCAGCCCCTGTTGTTTTCTGAAAACTTTGTAAAATATTATCTTAACCCTCTTAAGTTTCTAAAGTTCCGGGTGTACCTCTATACAATATAAATTCAGTTCTGTTTACATTTAGACGTAATTAGGAACCACTCGGGTCAAATATAAAATGTTTCCACGCTTAACTCTATACACTTTAAGACTGTCTATATTTTAACGTAATATTTGTTTAGAAATGAGTTTGGACAAATAATTTGTGTTGACCTGCGTTTCGACATTGGATTGTTTGGAAACGCGTCGGGTCAATATAGTACTTTTCCATTTGCTATACGTATGAATGTAAATTTAGTTTGA
This sequence comes from Flaveria trinervia, assembly GCA_025506515.1. Taxonomy (NCBI): domain Eukaryota; kingdom Viridiplantae; phylum Streptophyta; class Magnoliopsida; order Asterales; family Asteraceae; genus Flaveria; species Flaveria trinervia. The sequence continues at coordinate 96,988,083 of CM046452.1, read as the reverse complement.
AAAATGTCGGAGCAATTGTAAGCCTATGTTTTGACATGCATTAATTTTATTTGAAAACGAGTTAGGTCAATATTAAATGTTTTTGTTCAACGGTATAAATTCGAGTTACCCTATATATTGATGTAAAATTAGTTCGGAACGAGTCAGGTCGATTGTAATCTATATTTTATCATATCACGCACAATGCCGTGGCAACGCACGATGAACAATAAACCTAGTTATTCTTACCACCAGATTAAATAACTTTTAATAATATTTTTTTTAAATAATAGTATTTATCTATTGTCTTGTTTGACTTTTTTATTAAAAAAACTAACAGCTAGCTCCTTGCTACCACGAAGCTGACATTATTCCCCATTTTTATTTTAAAGTACAATAATATTTTTCGTATAATATTCTTATTTTATGGTGTTTTCAATACATGATCTTTAGTTTGTAATTGTTTATATATTGTATTATAGCCCTACGCCCCTATCTTAACCCGACATTATTAGAACATATTTGTTAGAACAACATATATTATATAGATTCCTAATATACTATAAAAAGATAAATGAACTCCACATAAAACATTTTTTTTTATCTTTTTTAACATGAGTTTTCAAAATATCTCGTAATGTACATGAACTTATACAGATTTAAACTCACATCATATTTACAAAAGCCTGAAAGATAGTCACCAATTAAAGATGACCAAAAATACCGGTTCTTAAACGGTTTTAATACGCCAAAAAAAAACCGGTTCGGCCCATAATACCATTACTCTTCATTTACAATAACCACTTATTTTAAAATAACATATCTCAATATTTTCTATACTCAAAAAACAAGTGTGAATAACCCCAAATAATTTATAGTTTCTATAAATCACTATCTTATGCATTTTATCTTTGACATGATCTATCTCATATTCATGAACATCGCAACGATTTCTATTTTATTTTCTGCATTTTCTCCCACACGCTTCTACACCGACCACACCAATTCTTTCCAATAAATTATACACAATCGTAAGAAAAAAAATGTTTGCAATCATTAAAAAACAATAAAACATTCAGCGTTAAAGTAGTTATATATATACACCCCTAGACTCCCACTTGATATAGTAATTCCCACTGTTCCATTCATCTCTTTCAAATGGATATGATGTCAACCATGATGGAGCTCGATAAGTTACCCGACCCGTTTACCCACCCGTTTCAAGATTTCACCGAATTACACTTCTCCGGCGACAACCCCACCACCAACCACCGTGCACCACCACCACCACCACCACCGCTACAACCCATCTACCCAACCACCGAGCCGCCGCAGTTCCCATTAATATCCCACGATCACTACCCACGAGCCAGCTGGTTGCACCACAAACCCGACTCAGTGGAGGCAATGAGGGAGATGATATTCCGAATGGCGGCGTTGCAGCCGGTGCAGATAGACCCCGAGTCCGTTAAGCCGCCCAAGAGGCGAAACGTTCGGATATCGAAAGACCCACAGAGCGTGGCGGCCCGACACCGCAGGGAGAGGATAAGCGAGCGGATTCGGATACTGCAACGGTTGGTACCCGGAGGGACCAAGATGGACACTGCTTCTATGTTGGATGAGGCTGTGCATTACATGAAGTTCTTGAAGAAGCAAGTGGAGTCCTTGGAACAGGCTGCAGCGGCCGGAGGGGGTGGCGCGAGGGCGGCTGCGGTGAGTAATAATGTTGGTGGTTTGTGTCCCACAGCCGGTGGAACCATGGTGAACCATCATAATTATGTATTTAGAGCCTGTGGTGAGTCTGCTGGTCATATGGTGGGCTCTATGGAGTTGCTCAAGTGATAGAGATGTGGTGGTGGTGGTGGTGATATTATTAACAATGGGATATGATTGGGATGGTGGTTTAGGCTTTTAATTTGGTTTTGAGGGATTAGTAAAGGATTTGATTCTTATATTTATATGTTTCATGAGATTATAAGCATTGTGGAGGAATAAACTCCTACTTTTGTAATGGGGTTTGATTAATTTGTAATTGTGGATTAACGAAATAAACTTATGTGGTTGGGTTGATTAAGTGGTGATCAACTAGCTAGCTAGCTTCCCTAATTAGCAAGTGCTTATGTTTTGTTTTACTTTTGTTTAATATTATAATTTTCTCAACCTACTAAATTAGGAACACGATTAATGTTGTGTTTGTTTGTTTGTGAGTTTTGGTGTTATTCATTTATGTTTTATAATTCATTACTTTGATCAAAATACCACTTTCATAACAAGTTGACTTGGTATTACTTACAGAAGTTATGTGTTAAAGTATTACTAAATTTTAAATGACAAGGTTCATTGTCAAAATAAAAAGATTGTTTTTTACATTCTATTCTAAAATTAATTCTTCACCCAACTATATTGATCAATATTTGTTTCAACGTTTCATCGATAGGGTATAGTTTGCAAGAGAGTTAGAGTACATTGTTGAGGCCCCTTCGGATAGTAGATTAGGATCAATCATGGATGAACAATTGATATGGGTTCTGCACAGATTTGTGTAGTGAACCCGATGAGAAAACATGGAACAAATCGGGAACAAAATTACACATACAAACATTGTTATTCCACACATGATAATCGTACATGATTAGGGTGTTTATACCCTTAGGTTTTGGCGGTTAAACAACCACTTATCTAACCGACTAATTTATAAACATATATTTTTGACTTTTTATACAACACAGTTTGACTTCTAATTTTGACTATCTCAATACTAAATTCTTATGATTATTGATATTCCAACACAAATGACATTTGACTTGAGGATTCGCTATAGATACTAACATAATGTAAAATCATTGGCAATACATGATCAACCAAAAGTTAATTACCATTCTCATGTATCACTTTCTTGAGGATACAGATATTCTCTAGAATTTTGTAATCTCTATACACATATATCTTTAATATATAATCATAGCATTGAGCCACATTAGTGATACTAAAGGTCTGCCAACTTTAAGAACAATAAAGTATTAAATTGTATTTGGATTAGTTGGATGTACAATATGCAGCGAGGGTTGGCTATTTAATGATTAAGAGAAGTAAAAGTAAATATAAATTAAAGGCATGTATTTGACAATTGTATTAAACATATAATATGATAAAAATAATGAAAATGACTATTTTCAGTACAAATATGTGATAGTAAGAATTTGATATCAAGTCATATCCTCATGGTCATAAAGTACACAATAAAGTGCATGTATCCTATATTTCTATCTATGTTTGCTTGTCATTAGAAACTCCGTTAGATATACAAACTTAACCTACTTTTTAAGAAAATAAAGTTTCTTAATTTGTACATCTTAAAGTATCTATAATGATATGAAAATACATATAGATATGTTTTCTTTCTATAAAGGTAAAAAAGTTATCTCGCATAAAGACTAACATGAAAATGTATAAAAATAATATTTCTATGGTTTTCTCATTTTCTATATATATATATATATATATATATATTATATATATATATATATATAGAGAGAGAGAGAGAGAGAGAGAGAGAGAGAGAGAGAGTGGTTGCTTCCGAAATAAGGGTAGGATGATTGAATTGTTGATGAATGAAGGATCATGCCACACTAAAGGGAATCCAATTAAGTGCTACCTATCCAAATTGAAAAAGGAACTACAAAGATAAACTAAACAATGTGTGTTGGTCAAAGTAGATCTAGTCCACCTACCTCTCAATGTCTTCTTGTGTGAGGTTCTTTGTAATTATGCAACATTCGATCTCCTTTCACATGATATTTCGAATTCTTGATAAGGTAAGTTTCTATAAACCCAAATAATTATATGAAGCACAATCATATCCTAACTTGTCATAAGCAATTTTTAAGGTGTAAATGCATTTTTAAGGGATAAAGTTGAACTTCATAATATGAACCGCGTTTCAATTTGCGATTCACATTAGTAAAAAAAGTGATCAGCCAGAGGGTCAAGACGCTCCTTAGATCTCCTTGGTTTCCTTGGACGTTAGATTTGTATACATATTTGTTTAAGTTAGGTCTTGATTTGTTGAGACATTGACTATCCATCATGTCATGTTCCTTCAAACTTTATAACACATAGATGTGGTCATTTCCGCAACCAATTCGCATAAATGACTATCCTCAAACATGTGATTACCATAAATGGGATGATGTGCATGGTGCATTCATGTATACACAAACACGTGATGGGTCCTACAAAATACCACCATGAGTAGGAAGTTTGATGGGTAAAGTTTTTGGTTCTTCCCCTGTTTAGTCCATTTACTTTGTACATTGCACTTGCATTCATCTGACACGCATCATGCATCATGCTTCTATCACATGACCATCATAGCCCATGCCCATTAAAAATCCACCCATCACCGGATATAGCTAAACCAGAGTTATATCATCCATCATCCATGCATTGATGGAATTAGTTGGTCTCATCACTCATGCATGATGCATGACATATCAACTGTTGACATATACAAATTTGCCTCGGCCCAAGGTGTCAAATATGGGCCCACGCTGCTTTTCTATTTGATTACTAAGCCCAATCCACTTTGGCCCTTGTGAGTTGTGACTTAATGGGTGTTTCATATTTAGGCCCAGTAAATTGGGTAGTTACTAAGCCCAATTTTGGCACATGTATTTAATGGGCGTTCATTTTTAGGCCCGGTATATAGCTAGTGGGTGTTTCATACTTTCATAGAATCATAGTTTTTCATTACTTGTAAACCATAAACATGTTATTAGAAACAAGTAACCAAGAGTTTTATTTGATTATTAGGCGTTCAGCGTGGTGATTATGTAACTACCCAAGATTACAAACAAGTAATCTGCCTGTTTTTACTTTTTAGAAGTTAGAATTTGGTGAAACACTGAAACTCTCTACCCTTTTTATAGCTTCAAATAAAGATTTGTCAAATAAGAGGTGCGGTTAAAGAGGACTAAACCCATCTTTTTGAGGTAAAATAGAATGAAAAGAAGAAAAATTGATTATGTAATGCCAAGGTCGAGTTAAGGGGGGTTAGACCACACCCTAAGCCTTCATTGTCAAATAATACATGCTTTTGAATATTATATGCTTTTTTATCATATAAGAATATATAAATATTCATTATTTATAAAATACGCATTCAAATAACTGATTTTATTTAATCGTTATTGTCCATCATAATATAGAGTTTACAAATAATGGCATAGCTACAAATAGACTAATATAAGTGTAAATATGTTTAATAAAATAAAACAATAATTGACAAGTGGATATAATTTCAATTCATAACGTCAAAAGGTTAGAAACACAAAATGAAACAAATAATTATGGGTTAATTATTCATCTTTTAATAACTTAAATAATAATGGCTTCGATATATATTGTACTACACATTCGGATCTCAAGAAATATCAATCTTACGATAACAAAATATCTAAGCACAATAATTGTTAGAAAAAGATCATGATCTTGCTGTTCATAATCGTTTCATTGTAATATTAAAAAAATTAAATTTTCATAATTGAAACTATTTATTATTAGGCAATATTGATTTCAACTAATAATAAATTGACCTGTATTAATATTAACTTTCAACTTTGTTATTCCAGTCCAACTGTTCATTAATTTTGTTAGTTTTTAATATCATGCACGTAAAGTTGCTCGTGATGTGATATTTGACATAACGTATTACATAATTAATATAAAAAATATATAAACATTTCACTCAATTCTTACGTATCTTAATTTGTCTCCAAACTAGTCAACCATCAAGAAAAGCATCACCTTGAATAAATTCAAAAGACGGTCTTTTATAAAAAAGAATTGAGTAATATATTAATAATTTTAATTATAACTATATATGCTATATGTCATGTCACGAACTTCATCACGTGATATGTTTTTGAAAACTAACTTCATCACGTGATATGTCTTTGAAAACTAATACAGTTAATAGACAATTAAACTGAGACTGCTATTAGTAACATAATTAAAAATTGAGATTAATATTTTTCAAATTATTAGTTGCGATTAATATTGGTTAATAATCAATAATTTGTATTGTTAAAATCTAATTTTCCTAATATATATACACAACTAATTGACAAGCTGGTATAAATTCATTTCTTAAAGTAGAAAGGTTAGAAACTAAAACTGAAATGAAAAAAAAAATACAGGTTAATTATTTGTCTTTTTTAATAACAAGGAATTCGCGATATATTGCTTTTAAAAGTACTGCACATTGTGATCAGAAGAAACATCAATCTTACAATATCAAAATACCAAAGTATGATAAACGTTAGCAAAAGACAATGATCTTATTGCGCATCATGGTTACATTTTATAACATACACGCACACTGCACGCATATAATGTAATAAAGTATATATATTAATAACTAAAACGATTATTTAACTAATAAAAAGTAACAAAAAAGGTTATTAATAACTATTTTATTCAACCATTAGGCCATCGGTTGACTGAAGGGAGATAGTCACCGAACTCTGAGAAAAAGTTTCAGGCTGGGAACACCTTTGAATATTCACTGTTTGGGTATTTTCTTTGAGAAAAATCATCAAAATAACCGATTAATCAAATGAGTTTACAAGAATGGTATTTGACTTGATCGTTAATATTCACTGAATTCATGGAGTGTTTTCTCTTATCCCTTTGATGTAATAGTCTAGTGATCGTCGAAGAGCTGTTAGGATTAAAAAGAAACCTTTTCTAACACCACATATATACACTTCCAAACAACTATTATTTTCTCACCCAAAAAAATCATTTTCTCACCCAATATGATTTAGAAAAATCATGTATATCCTTATTATTTTACACAATATAATTTTAAAAAGTAAGGGTGTGGTGATACTTACCAAACATATAGAGGATACTCTAAGCGATGAACCAGTGGATAGTTCATGATGGCCTTTAATTAGATCATGTAACCAGTGGATACTTCATGATTTATTTTTTTATTTAAATTGAAGGTAAATTATTATATACACAAATTTCAAAAATAAATTAAATTAAAAAAGTGATATGTCACGTGAAGAATGAGAAAAGAAAAGGTAATATGACGAAAATAATACCAGTGAGTAAATTGAGATAATAGTGAGACGATGATAATATGATATGTGAAAAAATAAAAATAGTTATACTCTTGATGGCTTGGTAGCTCAAATCTTATATGATAGAATAATTTGATGTAATAACAAATATATTTTATAGTTTATTTATAAAAAAAAACTTCAAACATTTGAAGTGTAATACTATAAACAACTAACACCAAAAAGTATTTCATAGTTGTTAATTTGGAATTGCATAAAAATAAAAAGTAGTGTGAAGTGTAATTTATTTCTCATGTTTACCATTAATCCAATTGATTAGCTTTAACGAATGACTAATAGTCAAAGCTATCCTTTAAAGAATTATTCAAAAAAAGTTTTTAATGGCTTTCCTCCTTTATATTAATATTAACACATAAAACAAAAAAGAAGAGGCTTAGGATAATCTCATGCAATTCCCAATAATAAAGTTTCCCTTTACAGTACGTGTTTATACTTGTACCATAATATAATAGTACTAAAAATTAAAATTAAAATTAAAATTATAAACGGGACAATTAATTATAAGAAACGTGTGTAACGTGTGGAGGCACCTTTCACTTCACACCAACCATTGCATTATTTTGCCCAGTAGTCATCCAGATAGGCCCCTCCCCTGCATCTTCTTCGTCGTTTCTAATTTCTATTACCATCTGGAAATAACCTTCCACGTGACTGATTTTAGGGTTATATCTTACTGTAATTTCATTTATCATTTAAATAAAACTATTTAGTATTTCATTCGATTTATATTGCAGTTAGAGACGATGATTATGTTAGTGCTTAAGTTTATATGTTTTAAAAAGCAACCATCTTTCATAACATAACATTTTTATGAATGACAGTACGTTGTGGTTGGCAATAAGGTTACTGCCGTAATAGATGATGCGGTGAGCCGGAAACAACACTTGAGAGCGAAAGATGATCAACTAAGAGTAAGAGCATGCTCAGAGTTTTCTCGTAACGACTTAGGAATTCACTTTAATGGTTAGTGTAATTTTTTATATTAGCTTGATTGATCTAATCTGTAAACATATAATTGTATATTTTATATAATAGATCAAATATACTAGAGTGCTATGAATAAACTATATATATAGAAGATAAAAAATAATTCGAGCCGAACCGAGCTGAGCGGACCTTTGCTCGTGTTTGACTCGTTTACAAGCAGCCGATCCGAGCCGATTGTCTTTTTTACAACCGTGCAGATGTTCGAACTAATATTTTTCGAGCAAATTCCAAACGAGTATCGAGAGCGCGTCAACCGGAACAACCCTAAGTTACCCTAGAAAAAATGTAACTGAATGTGTATAATTTTAAATCAACACGAGGATTACAATAACTAGACGCGCATCAAGCTATAAGGTATACTTATCAAGTGAAAGAACTTGTCTGATAGAGAAGGAAATTGAGATTTTCACACTATTCTTGAAAAATCAAAATTTAAATTATTGTACAAATGTTTTTGTCAATTTTGTTAAGTAAAAATAATAATAAAAGAACTTTGTTTAATAGTCTACCACTAAGAGTAAAAAACTTTTGCAAGAATATCAAGGTTAAGTTCATGACATGAGTTATGTTAGAAATCAATGTAGTTAGAATAAGAAACACATATATGTGTTAGTCGTAGTTCTAATTAAACATAAATGTTTTTTTCTCATTCTATGGCTCTTTAGAAAGGCAAGAAACCTTTATGAAAGTTCCTAGAAACACTTGTAAATACAAAGTATCTTGAGCAACAATTTACTTAGTCCGATTACATCCGATTCTCTCTCGTCTTTCCGTTTTATCATCACACGGGAATAGAGATTTAGAATCATAATCAACGGCTACCATAGGTTTCGTTTAAGTATAAGAATGGTGTTTCATTTGACACAAATCATCTAATACAATTGCAAAATGTTTTTGAAACGCTCAAAGTGTTCTATAATCTTGATTTTCGCTTTTGTCACGTTAATCAAAAGGATAGAGTGATGCCAACTCTATCGAGATTTAGTGATGCAGGATAAAAGCATAGCAATAAGTGCTTAATCGTTTCTAAAGTTACTTTGGATATATATTGTATTAGGTTTCAAATTGATTGTATTTTCTTCTTTAGTAATTAATTATTATTTTTATTTCCATTACTTCTTGTGTCAGGTAAACAAGATGAACTTAATTGGTTATCTGATCAAATAAGTTCTCTTAAGATTTAAGAGAAGTTATCGGATCAAATGTGAAACCAGTTAATTTGATAAAAGCTTTAGTTATTAAAGAAAAAAAATTCTAAAATCAAACTTTGATAAAATATAATTGTTGTAATTTACGAGCAGATATAAAATAAATTTGTTCTTAAAAGAAAGATTTAAGAGATCTTCTTTGTTCAAAATTTTCATGATAATTTATTGAAGAATTAATTTTGTTAAAACATTATTGAGTTTAGTGGGTCCGTTGTGACATTCATCATTTTCGACTAGTTTTGTATTTGTTATCCTGTATTGTAAACCCGACTCGTTTTGGTCTTCGGATCTTTGAATATTAATAAAATGATGGATTTTATGTTGTAATCATGTTTTATACTTGTCGTGGCGTGACCCACAGTTCGTTTCAGCAAAATCAGTTTTTTAACGTTTTCAGTTCGTTTAAGGTCCGGACTTGTATTTTAACCATCCAAACCAACCAAGACCTAACCCATAACTATTCTAGAACCCTCCAAACATGTAGATACCTGGTCATAATTTATTTAAATTAAAATTTATTTTAAATAAAAGAAAATCAAAGTGCACCCTTTTACCCACCGGACAAACGCATTACCCATTTCCTCAAACCCTAATCTTTCTCTATAAATACCACTCATTCTCAACCATTTCACCTGTACATTTTCATCTTCTTCTCCCAAAAGTTTTGATCTTGTAAGTTGTTCTAGCTAGTTTTGCTTAAGTTTGACTTTAAAAAGTCAACGGAACCGAATCTTGCATTTCAAATCATTTCGGGTATGTAATTTTGGTTATTTTCAGTTTTTCTAAGTTATTGTATATTCACAAAACCATTTTCATCTTTATTTAAGTCTTGTGGGCATTCAAACTCATATTTATGCATTTGAGACTTGTTTGGGTCGTTTTCGGGAAGTTTACTCGATTAACTTTCTTGTTTGAGTTTAGATTGGAAGTTTTACCTTATTTTTAGTTCAATGATTTTGGACATGTAGTAACCATCCTCGGGTTCATACCGAGTCAAAGACCGAACCAAACCGAACGCTCGTTTAAGCATTTTAAATAACTTTTAAGTGACCATGTTACATCAAACACTTTAGATCTGAGTTTTTCTTGATATTTTAGTTATTATATGGTTGATATGGAGGTGTAGAACAAATCTTGGCTTGAACCCAAGTTTCGGGTAAAAACCGAGTAAAACCAAACACTCGTTTTAATGAGTTAGTCAATGTTCAAACCACCAAAAGTTCAACCTATCTTTTTAGTTATGTTTTACTTTATATTACTCATATTACTTAAGATTTTGGAAGTGTTAGAACAAATATTAGCTCAAACCAAGTTTCGGATAAAAATAAACCCGAGTAAAAGTCGAACTTATCGTCTTAACGAGCTAGTCACCGTTCAAAAGGCCAAAAGAAAAATCTTTCCTAATTTTTTTAAACTTATGTTTCACTTTATGTTATTTGTATTAATAATATTATGGTATGACGGAACCAAACTTGGTTTCATACTAAGATCGGGTTTAAGTGAATTTTTTTATTAATTAAAGTCTTAAACTCGGGTTTAAGAGAGTGTAAGTCGGACTTTGATGCTTACATTAATGGGATCGTGCATACTAGCACTAAACCAACTCCCATATGTAAAACTTAACAATGGTTGAGTAAAACTAAACATCAAGGACCCTTTTTCTTGTAAAACTCGTTTTATACTTATGTTATTTAAACACACTTTGTAAAATATAACTAAAACTCCCGAAAACCCAAACCTTATTTTTATGAATTTTTATACCATTTATATTTTATCTTCAAGACTCAATACTTACTCAAGATCTTTCAATCTAGGAACGCACGTTAAAACCGTCGGACTCGCTTACTTGAGGATTTTATTCAAAATTTATTCATCAACGTCATTTTATTCTATGTGAGTAATTTCATCCCTGTTTTCTCTTCTATACTTTGGGGGTAGCAAGCATGCTTACTCAACAAAAAAAATGATTTAACATCTAGATCCTCAACCCACAACCTTTAGGTTATGTGTTACTTAGAGTAATTGTACAATTGTATGTTATATACCTCATATGATTAATTGCTACATGTTTATTGCTTTTGATCGTTTAGCCTCATCCTCGTTCTCAATAAGTATGATCATACGCTCCTCCTTGTAATATGGTAGTTTTATCAATTAGAAATGAGCCTCATTTATTTATGATCGATATACCTCAATTGTCACTTTTATTTACGGCTTCACATATTTGAGTTGTGGATTTTTGCCTTATATTATATTTATAAAGTCATGGAATTGCTCACCAACATACATGTTGACAAAACATATTTTATGCAATGCTACAGGTTTGATTGTCGGTTGATTGAAGATTTAAAGACGTTACTTTATTTTGGACCGTTAGGTTATTAGTTAAGAATTATTTATTTTCTTGTATTTGTAAAAACATGTTATGAAATGAATACGTTGATTAAATATTGTCACTTTAATAGTGTCGTGTGCATTTAAACAATCTTAGTTGCGCCCCGGCATGTTCCGCCGCTTGGTCGGAGTGTGACATCCGTTCCTTAATAATATCATAGAGTAATTTGCACGAATGGTCATGAATTTCATGATTAGTCCATAAGAATAGAAAGTTATATCAGTGATCGTATATCGTTATACGCGTCGTATATAATATATGACGTGTAATCCCTGTAATAATTAATTGAATTTTTTTCGTAGTCGGTGTTAAAATTTACTACACTCGACGTATGGCCTTAGTATCCGGCTACCACCACCGACACCATCTGTTGGTCGCCGGTGGTTATCTCGTGGAGTGGTGGTGGTGTGTAGTGTGCGGTGATGGTAACCGGAGTGAGGTCTTGTGCTGGCAACAATGGTGGTGATGAATAGCAGGTTGCCCGATATGCAAGAGTGAGAGACAAAGTGTTTAGTAGATTTTTCTTTGAAGAGGATGACATGAAAAAAGTATTGTGGTGTATGGTGGTGATGAATTGGAACTTTGGAGAAGATAATGGACTCATACGCCTGCAAAAAGGATGGCCCCATTTGTATATCTAATACTTTTGTCTTCTTCTTCTTGGTTTTTCTTTTTGTTTTTTAAAAGAAAGGAGAGAGAATAATTAGGTAAACTAAATTTTTTTACGGTCATCTAATTAAATGGTTGTATAAATATGTAACGTTTATTCAAATCTTTAAACTAAAAACGGAGTTTATTATTCCTAGAGACTGTAGATGGATTTTACGCAAAGTTCAGGCATCATCCATGAAGTGATAGATCCATAACTTTTATTCATTGGGTGTTTTGAAATCAGTTTAACAAACGACATAAAAAATATAACTCATAAACTTCAATAGATATAGTATAGAAAAAATCACAGTACAAATAACCTTGATATGCTTCTAAAAATGGGTGATTTTTGTTTTAGTTGTAGCACTTTCAAATTCCTTTTTTAAGAGATGTAAATTAAACAAGCATTCAAAAATTTTATTGCACAAACTTATCTTTACGCTTTCTTTTCTAACAACCATCCTTTTATTTCTCCATGGATGGGATTTGAAACACTTTTCATAGTATATGGAAGATGGAGTAAAATCCAATGAAGTCTTGACTAAGCAAATAAAACAAATGAAAGCCTAAACAATTGAGTAAGTGACTTTTAAAAGAAAAAAAAACAAAACAAACAAATAATAACGAACAATTAGCAAATCAAAGTAAATAAACAAATCATGTCATGCTATGGCTATTGGGTAATGTAATGTCTTTTTGACAAAGTCATAAAACGAATCATTTGTATTAAATATGAGAAGATGACAACAAGTAATAAGAGCTATGGATGCCTTGAAAAAAAGTTTGGTGTCTTAAGCACTTTAAACAATTTATAAAGAGGCTTATTAGTAGTTGAGTGGGGGCTAGACCCCCTAGTCAAATGTTGCATCCGTCCCTGCATCCATGTAATTTACTAAATATAATATTATGTTGTTAAATTAGATTATTCATAATGATAATGTACTAGAAGATATATATATTGCAATGAAAAAAGTAATATTATTGTTATTTTAATGTTTATCATATTTAATATATTAATTAATTATGTTAATAAAATATACATGTACGAAGAACTATTCACAAATGAACCATAGTGCTCGTGAAAAAAATTACTAGCGGTTTTTCTAATCTAACTAATTGCTGGATCTTCTAGAATAAATGAATAATGTCTCTATAACTCTTGCTTTTAACATTTATGAGATCACAATATTAAAAAGAGGTCGACTAGATGGGGTGTGCAATGGGTTGTGTGGGTGACATGTTGTCTTCGCGACGGGTGGGTGCACGACGGGGAGGGTGGCCGGCGGCGAGGGCGATATTGGTAGAGGGTGTGGAGGCGGCTGGAAGTGAAGGAGGGTTGAAGAGAAGGTTTTGAGAAAAGTTGTTCACACGAGGACTAGACATAATAAAACATTGAAATTGAATTTTATTATTTTTCTTTTACCTTTTTGCTGATTTTTATTATTTATTTCTTATATTGTTTTTTGACTAACTTCACCTTAAAATGTGATTCGTTTGCTTTTCACACAAATTCCAGTTTGTATCTGAAATTAGAAATTATTTTATTATGACATAAGCCGTGGTTTATACTAATGACCTAATCTTACTTTGGCCTGTAACCCCTCGTGTAACTTGGCAAAGGTGGATGTTTGATTTGTATATCTTCTAGCTAGCTCCCTTCCTCTTAATAATAAATTCTATTCGTTTGCTAACAAAAAAGTAAACAAGAAGTATCAAAATCATAAAACATTTAATTCGCATCACCACACTATGGAAACCCAATAATGCATTCCATCATAAAATCCGTGATATATCGTAAAAGTAACTATCACACCGACATAAAACACGAAAATGTACTCCGTTGTAAAAATAAGTGTTGAAAAATTCAACGTAAATGAAGACTCACTGTCAATATAAAAAAGTTAAAACCAAAATTTTAAAAAAATCACATAAAAATTAAACTTGTTTTTAAATGAAAAAAAAAGAAACCCTATGAAAAAATCAAGAGAAATCTCATGTGCAAGAATAAGAATACTAGAAACTATGGTATTCACGCATTATATTTATACTTTAAAACCCAAACTATCTAAAGTACAATTTACAACTTCATAATGCATATATCCTATGGCATACTCCTCTATTTCCACGCCACTTCTCCACAGCCATCTAATTATTATATATATATATATATATATATATACACACTTTAAAGCCACACAACAAATCTTTTAAGCATAACTTACAAGTATTCGATGCACAATGTCTATGTACACATCATGTAGCCTAACGTACAACTCTTTGCTGCTGCTAGAACCTTATCCTACTCCCACCGTCTCTCTCACTGCTTTCTTCTCTTTCGCCTTCATATTCAAGAGATGCAAAATGCAACAACTTATTAATTTTTTCAATAAGTTAATAAGTTAGTATGGATTGGTTTATTAACTTATTTACTCACAACAATTACATTAAAAGTAACGAACGGTTTTAATAAAAATAAAGTATGTTTTATTATAAAATTAGAACCCACTCAGCAACGCTGACTTATGTATGTTTCCAGTTGGCAGGTAATGTTGCTGAGGATGACACGGGGCGGCTACTCAGCTCTTTTGAGATGACATTCTTTTGTTTAATGTTTTTGCATTGTAATGCGAACGAACGATGTTTTGAAATGAACGATTTTATTAACTTGCAAAAACATTTGTAATGATATGAAAAATTATTCTTATGTTTTCGTCGTAATGTTTTATGAATGTTATTAACTTACATTACTATTTCTCGTGTTGTGTTATTGTTAGTGTATAAATAATTAATTTTCTCAATAGTTACGTGCACGATGTCTTTTTGTTTATACTCTTTTAAACAGATTAAAAATTTATATATAATTATCGTCGCTCGTTTATTAGTAATAAAATATGAAGATGATCAACATTACTTGGCTACTAGAATTTCTTAGAACAAAGGACCAATCACGTTTTTCACAAGGCGTCAAATTATTATTATTTTATTCAAGACTAGTGGACGTATGTCACATTATATATGAATTCTTAAAAAAAAGAGAAAAATAAAAAATACATAAATAATAACTTTATTAAAGTTAATAAGTTGTATTGTAAATTGATTAAAAAAATAAAAAATTATACTACCGTTCAGGAAATTGTGTAAACTTGACACACCCACACACGGGTGCTGCTACAATTATGATTATGCATAATGTAAATTTCATTCTTTAATTGTTTGTTTACATATAAATATGTTATTAAAACTATTTTATAAACACTTAAAACGCCTTAACAAAACCCTCATGAAAACCATTGTGATATTCAATTTCGAGTAATTGTGCTCATGTTATCCGGTTAATTATTATTTTGTGATGTTTGCAATATTTGATTTTGCTTGCAAAATGTTGTAAAAATATAGATATTTTGTTCATTACTTTTTGATGTTGATCTGTTTTATTTTCTTTTTTTTAAAGGAGATTTTATGAACTACTTTTTGATGTTGATCGATTTTAATTTCTTTTAACTTTAGGTAAAAGAAAGTTATCCATCTGCAACATGCTCCTTTGGAACGGAACATACCAAGTGCTCAAAATGTCTAAGTCGAGACTCATTCCATACAAGTCAATCAAGAAAATACATAATATATTTCCTCTTTTTGTGAAACTTTAATTCCTTTCTTTACTTCCAAAGATGGCAAGTAAGAGAATGAATTAATAAAAAAGAGATATGGGCACTGCCACTAAATGAATTCTGAGAGGTGAAAAATATATTATGTTTGTTTCTTAGCATTTAAAGATGTTGATGTTTAATAATGATATTACAATATGATTGTGGTTATTTAGGGTTATTTTATTCTTTCTTAAGATATATTGATTTGGAAGGTCGAACATTGGAACGTACACACGTTGGGGAAGTTCATATTTGACACAACTTTTAAGAAACGTTTTAATAGCTTTTACCGGCTTGATTCATTTGATATGAACCATCTAACATTAATGGATTGAAATTACCAACTTTAATTATGGAATAGACATGTCACATATCTCAGGATTTTTCTTTTTCTTGGGGTATTTTCGATTACTTTTTGTGTATGATATTATATATCACAGACCATGTTTGGTTTGGTCTTATCTAGAGAGTTTCCAAATAGGCAGATAATGAAGCAGCAGGTCAAGTTCATGGTCCCCTATGAGTTTGCTGGCATAGGCCCAACATCATCCCCTTCTTTGGTTGGCTAGGATGTATGGTTAAACTTATAGTTGCCGGAAGTTTTTTTTTAAAGTAAATTATACGGATATTCCATGTGGTTATATGTTAAAATTTTGAAGTTGGTTCTTAAAATTTAAAAATTATGAATATATTCTTAATGTTTCTTTCTCTTTTCTCTTCCATCTATGATCCTTAATTAGTTTGATTAGTCCACGGTTAATGATGTTATAGTTTATAAAAAAAATAAATATTAACCGGGACCATCCATAATTTATCTTCCAAACTATAGTACTATTTGTTTAAAGAAAGCTTTATATTTTTGTTTATGAGAGTATTTTTTTATATTATTTCATTATTATTTGTTTATTATTTAATTTATAAATAAACAAATAAAAACGTTTTTAAAAACATTTTTTAAATTTTCAAAATATAACGTTGTTAGCCGTTCGTTTTTTAACGTCATTCTTACAACTGTTTGATATTCTTAGAATTGGTTTTTAAAGTTATATTTTAATACCATTTAGTTTTTGAAACACCCTCTTTCATTTTAAAAAAATCTCGGTTTTTTAAATGTCTTTTCTAAAAACAATTCACTTTTAACCTTCATTTTTTAATATTTTATTTGAAGTATTTAATAAGCAAATGGTTTTAAAAACAATCTTTACAAAAATAACAAGTTAAAAATTACATGTAAAAAATTAAATGGTTTTAAGAAAGATTATAATGCTTTTGATAAATATCCTTTTATTTTTTTAAAAGAGACTTTTAAAAGTCAAAGGTTTAAATTTAAAACCAAACATTTAAAAATACATTATTAAAATTATTTTTTTATTAAATAATAAGCATATCAACAATGAAAATATAAACTATAACTAAAACTAAATAAAACGTAAATTACATTGGTGATCCCTATAGATACAATAATCATTTTGACAATTTTAACATCACTATTTGGATTAACAGAATATCGATCAATGTTGAAAGATAAATATAACATTAAGGATATGACTAAATTCAAGAGTTTTGACCAACAATAGGGATCATCCGTGTAATTTACTCTTTTTTTAATGAATTCGGCTATTTTTATACTAAAAAGTTAAGCCATGTGTGTATTTTTAATTAAATATTGTTTTCGCTTAAAGCAAAGAAATAAAATCTTGTCATTATAATCTTAAACTATCTAGTCATCAACGGATATAAAACTAGTTAAAAGAAGTTTATTAAATACTAATAAATTAGAAATTGTTACATAAATCACTTTACATTTAAAGGATTGTCTTAGCGGTCTCAAACTTTTAGTAAAATTAGAATGATTAACACAGTAGTATAGATGGCAAGTATTATGAAGGCTGAAAATGTTAGGCATATTCGCAGGAGCACGAGCTCCCAGTTTTGATAATCTTGTCGTTACAATTTATCATCTATACTTCAATTATGTAATAATTACTTGAAAGGTTTTTTCCTTTTATTATAGTTCACATGATTCACAATAAAAACAAGTGCATATAGCTGCTAGCTAGTAACACGGTTCACACCAACCATAGGAAAATAAAATTTCTTATAAATAACGAAACAAGTGGAAGGAGATTTGAACATCTAGCTTCTACCTCATCTGTTTCCTGTTAACCATTGACCATGGCTACTGAAAGCACCAGAAAAGAACCATGCAACAAATCATTTTGCGAAGATCATATGTTACTAAGCCCTAAAGATGTCGGATTTTGGGATCTGATGAAGCTTTTATTCTCCAAAAATATTGGACACCGGAAGTTCATCGACTCTCCTGATGGAAAAACCGAAGAAAGCTTTTCGCAGCGGGTTGTCATCTTCATATCCATTGTTGCTCAAAAGTTTCTTCATTTGATTTCCGGACCATTGAGATGGGTTGGCTCAGCGGTCGAATTCATGCCCAACTTTGTGCATGCAAATGGAGGCTTTTTGCAGCTCATTTTGAATGCAGTATCAGGTTTCATTCGATATATATCTTTCTTCTTATTATAACATCTTTTTGTAGATAATCATATTGTTTAACGTGATTTAACTCGTGCATTAAGAAACTTGAAAAAGCTTCCAGTCATAAAAGAATTTTGGGATCATGCTACTGATTTGTTGGTGATTAATAATAATATTATATGGAGATAAATCAGATAATTAATTAATACGATTATGACAGCTTGCTTGTGTGGTGGGTTAGGCGGTTAGGCCACAAGTTGTAGTCCCGGATTCCCTAACTTCCCTGAGTTGCTACACCAGATTTAAATTTTATTTTCTCAGTTTTTTTTTTGTTTTTTTTTTCCTGTTTTACATGGGGTTGTTTGAGTTTTTCTCTGGTTTCCCATTTGACCTACACAAATTTCTTTTCTTGCTTCATCACATCTTACATTCAACGTTTGATTCAAAGAACTATGCTAAGTATTGTTTTGAAAACTAGACCAGACTGGCCAGTCGGACGGGGTTCTGACCCCAATCCAGTCCGTTTCAGTGTTTAAACTTGGTTTGGCGTTAAATCGGTGATTAGTGTCATTAGACTGATTGGACCGGTCGGACCTGTTGAACCGAGGCTTGGACCGATTGAACTGACATGTATGTATGTGTGTATATATATATATGTATGTATATATATATGTATATATGTATGTATGTATATATATATATATATGTGTATATATATATGTGTGTGTGTGTGTGTATATATATATATATATATATATATATTTAGTATTTATATATTATTAAAATAGTTACTTTTATCCAGTTATTGTGACCGGTCGGACATCGGATAATTAAGATTTCTCGAATCTGTTTATGAAAACAATGATCCTTAGCCCTCCTTCGGTCATGAAATAAGTTCATTCATTGTGCCGCGCGAGGCAGCAACATTAGTACCTGGCAATGAATATTATATCCAGTATTTTGATTTTTTGTGTTTTTTTTAATGAGTTAATCATATAATTAAAGTGCATAGTCCAAACTTTTATTATCTACCTTGATTTCATCCGTGGCAGTTAAAAGTTGAAATTTCGAACTTATGAGTCAAAGTCCAGCAAAGCGTCTTGACTTCTAGCCCACATTTATGCTAGTGGCCGGTGTGGTCTAAAACCATTGTAGCGAGATGGTTTAATTTCTGTTTTTTTTTCTTTTTTCTTTTTTGCATAAATTGTTAAAACAGTTGCTACATACCAATAATTGATAGTTATCGATGGTCTTTAATCTTTCTGATATTTATCATTTAGACATTTAATCACATTGCTAAAATGAAAATCTAAACTTCTCATTAGGCATCATGACCCACATGCTCCCTTATAGTTGCCAAGTGCCTGATATTAACCCGTGGATGCAAATGCAGGAAAAATGATGCTTCCAGATAAAAAATCACCAGAATACTTGACGGCGATTGGACTATGGGATGTACGGAGGGATCTAGACAGTAGAATAAAACATGAAGATCCTAGATACACAAGCGCGCTTGCCATTATGGCTGCTAAATCTGCCTACGAAAATAAGGCATATATCAAAGAAACTGTTGAGGAACATTGGAAGGTTAGCAACTTAGACCAATATCTTAGACTTCAGATTGATATTACTATCTTAATAACTTCATACTATTAAACTCCAATCCTATATAGCAAGCTAATAGAATCTATGACATGATCACAGATGGAGTTCGTGGAATTCTTCAATTGTTGGAATGGTAATAGTCTTAAAGTAACCTCTTTTATGTATGTTTGTGCATTTTATCGTTAAGAATCAAGATCGTTAAAAATATATCACAAAAAGTGACTAATATAAATTGACAAGATCAATTAATATTATTTCAGATTATGAGGAAGATTACACGACACAAGGATTTATGTGGAGTAGTAAGAATGGGGATAATGAACTCATAGGGGTTTGTTTTAGAGGCACATCACCTTTCAATGCTAAAGATTGGTCTTCTGATGTTGATCTATCATGGTACAAGCTCCCTGGCATAGGCAAGGTCCATGCTGGTTTCTTGAAAGCCCTAGGATTACAAAAAAGCAAAGGGTGGCCATATGAAATTGAATTAGACAATCAAAAACCCTACGCTTACTATCTGATTAGAAAAAAGCTTAAAGAACGCCTTGAGAACAATCCAAATGCTAAATTCTTGGTGACAGGGCATAGCTTAGGAGCTGCTTTATCTGTACTCTTTCCCGCTATTTTGGCACGCCATAAAGAGACCGATTTGCTATCGAAACTCGAAGGGGTGTACACATTTGGACAACCTAGGGTAGGAAATCAAGAATTTGGTGAATACATGAAAGAGGTATTGGTAAGTCATGGTGCGAGGTACCATAGGTTTGTTTATTGTAATGATTTGGTGCCTCGAGTGCCCTTTGATAGCTGTGATCTTAATTTCAAGCATTTTGGTGATTGTCATTATTACAATAGCTTCTACAATGGCAAGGTAAATAATCACTCTAGTATTCTAATGAAAATTAAACACCTTTTGAGACCAAATGTGTTATATATACCAATCCTTAATGGCTTTTACTTTTTGTAGGTGCTCAAAGAAGAACCAAATAAGAATTACTTCTCGATACTAGCTATAATACCTATGTTTGCAAATGCAATTTGGGAGTTGTTGAGGAGCTTTATCATGTATTATCAAAAGGGACCAGATTACTGTGAAACTTACACATGTAGAGGCTGGAGGGTGATTGGACTTCTGATTGCTGGGTTGCCGGCTCATGGTCCGCCAGATTATGTTAACCTTACTAGGTTGGGCTCACCTGAACTCTTCATGACGCCCTCCGTTGATAAATTAACCAAAAGTGTCAATTAAGTTGTACCAAGTATTCTTGGTATTTGTTAAAGTATTGTTATATCAAAGCTAATAAAATAAGACTTTAAATACCTCATGATAATTGAACGCATATTTTTTTTTAAATATCATGTTTAAAATTTCTTACAACATAGAACAATGCGAAGCAATAATCCTAATTTCAATGGAATGTGTATAAAGTGTTTACTTGCAAATTAAAGCTTCTAAACATATGAAGCATGTTGAGTTAAAATATTGTTATGTTTTCTAAATTGGATCTTCTTGGATAACCCTTTGAATCAATCATGTATATCGCTTTCAGATTAATGTTATCTTGTTAGTACTTTAAAATCCTTAATAGAATAAGTCTTATTTTTTTAAAACAAGCATGAATATCTCTGTGAAACACATAAAAGAATTCATGTGAATTAGATGTTTCAAATCAAACCATCGTAGAACAACGGTCTCATGATCATCATAACAAGTAATTGTGATGAGTGTTTTTTTTCACCGCATTTTCAGTCGGTAAACAATCATAACATGGCAATTGCATTGCGACCGAAAAGATGGGTTGCAAGTGCCTAGTTTTCTAGTAGTGTTGGGTCCAATTAAGGCCCAGTTAGGTGCAAAGATATCTCAACATTGATTTGATAAAGGAACGTGTCACACCCCGACTGACGGCGGAATAATCCGGGCGAACGAATGTGAATCAATTGCTCATAGCACATGGTAATAAATACATTGAAATATTATTAAATGTCATTTTTATTGAATAATACTAATCAATCATTACAATACAATCAATTAATAACATAATAAAATTTGTCTTTAACTTTGACTAAGTTCAAATCCTAATTGTGCATTTAGAAGTCCACTAATCTTCATTCCTGAAATCGTGTGAAAAAGTAACGACTCAGTTAACGAATTAGCCGGTGAGTAAACACATGTTTGATACATATATAGATTGATTAAAAAGATTGTAAACAATTCAATTCATATGGCAATGTCAAGACTTATAATGCAATAGTGTAACATAAAAGATAAACCAACACAATCAAACCTAATGACTGACTTGACTCGGTCCGCAGATGAAGTCTTATAGGATGAATGATTCCGGCTCCAATCACCACACGAATAAACAAATGGGATGGGTTTGTCAAACCAATAGATCTATCATTATTACCGTGGTTGTATGAATTGATGATTGTATCAACTTGTTTATCTAACTATGAATGTATAATTGCAAGTAATAACATAGCATAACATGTATTGAACTTAATTTAAAATGAAATAGAATAATAATGAATAACAATGATTGAATATGAGGTCATATGATATTCCCAAAATCTAAAACACATAAAAAGGCAATGAATACTCACATGGTATATTAATATGGTTTGAATAATATTAAAGATTATACACCAACTGTTTCCTCATGATTTAACCTAAGGAATGGTGTCCTAGATTAAAACAATATAATGATTAAAGAATAGATATAAACTAAGATTTCAATTGGGGTTTGTGGGATTATAAAAATGTTGTAACTTATTTATATATTGGTTAAATAAAACTAGAATAAAATGTTTGAATAATAATAATAAGTAATTAGTTACATAGAATTATAAAATGATTTAAGTAACATTTAAGATAAAGTATGATAAATAAATAAATAATTTTTAATGATAAATTATTTATAATTTGATCAAAATAATTAGTTAAATAATTAGTTATTTGAAGGTTTTGAAAAAAAAGATTAGTTTTAAATAATTTGAATTAATTTATATTTGGTTTACAATAGCTTATAGGAATTTAGAATGTTTACAAAAATTAAATATGTTTTTATAACGTCTATTTTGTTAAAAGATAACAAATTGTAAATTTATAACCTTTAGAATCTTCAAAAGAATTAATTAATACTTTATGGAATAGATTTAGCTAACAAAATAATTTTATATTAGTTTAATAATACATTAAAAATTTTTGGAATAAAATGATTAAAAATAGCTTAAAAAGAAGTTGGGGTTGACAAGGGTCAAACCCGGGCCTTCTTTTTAGGACCCGGTTGAGTTACCGATGGGCCAAGGCCAATATTTGTCTATAATCAAAACGAAATTTATAAAAAGACTTAATCGATTAAATCCCCAATTCATCATGAATCGTAATTTTGATTTGAATCCAATTGAAGTACAATTCGATCTTGATAATCATAATAACCATGGGGCTTTGATTACCCATGTAAAATCGAGTGTGTGAAGGTGTTTCACTTACTTGATTACGATTAAATTGATGTAGATGAGACGATGAACGGTTCACGATGAGGTCAAAATGAAGATGATGATCGATTGTTTGTGTGTGCGTGTTTAAGAAACAATTGGGTGTCCAGAGAGTTTGTAAATGCCGATCAGAATGTTACCCTCTGTTATATAGGACCAATTTTACCAGTTTCATGAACGCGTTTTGAGTTTGTGCCAGTTGTAACCGATCGAATTTGATTTAGTTTTTTATGTTTTCAGCTCAAATTGATTTAATGACTATAACCGTAATGATACCTGGTACGTTTCAAGTTGGTTACATGATTCAATTTACTTGATTTCGAGTTGAAATGGATTTGGGTTTGATTGAGTTTCGGTTTTGCGATGGAACTTTATATAACTGCTCGAATTTCGAATTGAAACAGATGCCAAGTTCGAAATGGATGTGTAAGAGTTAAGGCGGTTTAATTGTACAAACTTCGGGTTGTTTGGGTGTGAGGTGGTCGCCGGAGATCGGCCTGAAAAGGTGGTCAGAGACAGGGGACGATAGGGTTGGGTGGTTGGTTGTTTAAAAACGAAGTTACACTTTTGGTACTTGTAGTTTTAGTAGTTTATTATTTTATGTAAAAACTGTTTAATTAACTTTCAAAACTTACAATTTAATCTCTTAACTTATAAAACTTATTTTTTCATTATAAACTAAACTTATAATTATTATTTTGTAAAAAAATGTATGATTAATTTACTAAATCTTATCATTGGTAAATAAACTTTATAATTTTATAAATTTCATTTTTATGAACTATGAAATTATATAAATTGATTAAATAACTTAATAAATGAAAATTAAATAATACAATCCATAACATTGATCTAATAACACATATATTGTTTTTGTTGAAATTAAATTTCAAAAATGAAATTTCCCATTCTATAAAAGTTCAAGATGGATTTGGGTTTTGGTTTAATAGTTTGAAAATGAACGTATGTTACAGAATGTACATTTGGGTAAGCTGGATTCTCTCTGGAACAAAAAATCCATGACTCTATGTGTTTGAAAAATATTTAAAAATATATAGTACCAAGACCAAATGTGATGTTTGATTTGTTTAGCTTCTTTTACTTTCATTCTTCGATCAGAGTCTTTCACTTAATGAATCAAAGCATTATTATTTCTCAGTGTAGGTTCAATGATTTATACCATATCGACTGAACAAGATATGCGAAAGATGGGAGGGGAGAACTTGCCTCCTTATTCCATTTCACCTATGTCATGATGATCATAGATAGTTGACCTCTAATTAGATTTCATTACCAACAAGATTTTATTCCAAATTTGTGATTATAAATCTTTAATTACTTTAAGTATACCATGAGTGGGAACCTTTTTTTCTTATTGGGAAGTTTATCTGTCCTTTTGACTTCTTATTACTTTTTTGTTTACTTTTTCTAACGTTTCTTGGACCAACTAATTCATTCGGGCGAAACATCTTACGATGCACATATCCCTATGGGTTTTCCTTTAACACTTCTGTTTCTTTGAAGTTTTTAGTAGGGTACTTGGCCAAAGTGTGACCTGTTAGCCCATAAGTAAAAACTATGACGACGTGACTATTGGTCATTTGACATGATTGTACGAGGTCACAATTCACTTAACATGATCATCGGGGGTGACGAAGAACTAGGGAGCGGATGCAAGCAAAATCTCCGTCACTTTTTATGATATGTTCGGTTGACTCCCTCCTTCTTTGACTCCCTCCTTCTTTGAAGGGTCCAGACCTTTAAAAGTGAGAAAAAAGGAAAAAAGAGGAAAGAGGTCTGACAAGCTAGCATCCCAAAATGTTTGGATTTCTTGTGATATGAGATTGAATGTCATAATTCTTATTTATAGTTACTTCTTATCAGTGTTGCTGGAAATTTGCAAAGATAGGTCAATCGTTGCTATGGATGATCCTACTCTAGCATTCACTTTGATTTATGCAGCTACTATGGTAACAACTGTTGTTTTCATGATAGCATGGTGCTCCCCTTTATTTGAATACCCACCTACGGGTTTGATTGTTATTACTTTTGCATTAGCTTTGGTTTCATTACTTGCAAAACTAGTATTATATTATCGAACGATCTAAAGAGGGTCATAGCTTATTCAACAAGTTAAAGCTGAAATTTTAGCATTGAATTTGAAAAACAAGCCAAACTAAGCTCCTTAACTCTCTTCTTTGAGGTGTGTTCCCTAGATCAAGTAACAAGGAACCAAAAGTGAAGATGGCAGCGGAGGAATTTGATTGCTAGACGAATGGTGGTGGTCGTGCAGTTGAATGTTAAATACCCTGTGTTTTCTTTTTTTCCCATCATTTTTAAATTTGTTTCTTTAATTACTTAATCATGTTTGTACTTTTACAATTTTCATTTTTTACTTATTTGTTTAACAAAAATTTCTTTCAATGTTAAATCCTACTTGCTTCATAACATAGAAATGCATAATACTTTTTTATTTATGTTTCAATCTCCAAAACTAAACCGCCACCACCTCATTTCATTATTATTATTATATTTTTAACTATGTTAATGTCACTACAACAATGCGTGTAATAGAATTTATAAACCTGCCGCATCACACGAGGCTTAAATTCTAGTTAATGTTTAAATATAAAGACGATGCACAATACTTTATGCTAAAATTATTCTTAAAATAAAGGAGCAATTGCGTTTTCCACATGACACGGTATTATTATAAATTCAGTTAAGATAGACCTTACCTCAAATTATAAGATAAATCTCACAAAATACTTTATGCTAAAATTGTTCTTAAAATAAAATTATTCTTAAAATGTTAGCCAATATTAGGAGGAACGCAAGCTCCCAATGTAGAAATTTTGTCGTCACAAATTATAAGATAAATCTCACAAAATACTAATACTAAAGTTAGGCTCATGGTCTCGTGGTATTAATGATAATATGATGCGAGTTTAAACATTTAGCAGTATTAGGTTGAATTTAAAATTTGCACTTCCCAATAAAAACCTAATCCTAAAGTTAACCTTTTATTAATTGGTTTAATGTTATGAAACTTTTATAGATGTTAAAAATTTGTAAGTAAATGTAATCTAAATGATATATATGTAAAACTAACAAAAAATATGATGTGGAATATGACGAACGTATAGAAACATGTTAACGTGACAAAAGATGAATGTGTTGATTCCATGACCTCTTGTGTGGAGAATCAAGAACAAACTAACTAACAAGTTGTTCCAAGTTTTGTTCATTATTCAAAACGAAATGTATTAGTACACGTACTAAATAGTGAGCGGAATAATTATATTATTTATGAGGTTGGTTTTAATATGATATAATAGTAATCTAAAGTTATCTAATAATAAGTAGAAACTAGTATTAAGCCTCCGCGTTGCGGTGGGAGCGTAAAATCATGCTTAAGTAGCACCAACAGTACTCTACCGTCAATGACCACCAATACCCAAAAACTCGTATCGAAAAAGAAATAAAAGACAAAAAAATAAATTAAACAAAAAGTAGACGTAAAAATATTAAACCATCCAAGCGAAATATAAAGCATATAAAACAATAGTAAGGTGACATAGGACCAGCGCGCTGTGACATGACTATTGTATGGGGAAAAAATAAGCGTACAAATGTCGAATCACACACATACACAGCAGCTTGTCAACTCGCAACATTTAGACTGAAACGTATATACTTTGTAAATATGAAAAGTATAGGTGACCAAATTTGAAAGTAAAACTTGTTGGGATTAAATTATCAAATATGTAAATGTAGTTGATCAAAATGAAAAGGTTAAAGATTAATAAAAGAAAGATGGGTACAACCCATTTAAGCATATTGTACCACCAATAATACAAATAAAACTTGCAAATTAGTATTATATAAATATTATTATTTGATGTAGTTACGATGTGTTGATCCCATGACCTCTTATGTGGAGAATCAAGAACAAACTAACTAACAAGTTGTTCCAACTTTTGTTCATTATTCAAAACTAATTATATTATTCATGAGGTTGGTTTTAATGTTGACATAATAGTAATCAAAAGTTATCCAATAATAAGTAGAAATATTATTATTTGATGTAGTTTCACATCATAATTAGACTATATGCAATGATCTAGTAAGTGTCAACAACATAAAGTACGTTAGTAAGTTAGTCCTAACAGACCACATTTCTCTCATGATAGTGTGGCTTCCTGTGAAGGCGGGTGTGATGGTCAAGTCCTTATGGGCCACGTCTAGTTACAAATAGCTTTAAACTAGATTTTTTTCAACAAAGTGTATAATCAACCATTAAGAATATTTTACTTATAAATAACAATACATGCTAGTGGGAAACACCTGCACATCCTCTTCCTCACCTTTTATTCTATTGCAAACCCTGAACAATCAGTGATCATGGCTACCCAAGGCACCAACACAACATCATGTAACAAATCATTTTGCGAAGACCATCTGCTTCTAAGCCCTAAAGATGTCGGATTATGGGATCTGATGAATCTTTTGTTCTCCAAAGATATTGGAAACCGAAAGTTCATCGACTGTCCCGATGACACAACTGAAGAAAGCTTTTCACAGCGGTTCGTCATCTTCTCATCGATTGTTTTCCAAAAGGTTCTTCCTTTGATTTACAGACCATTGGATTGGGTTGGTTCAGCGATCGAGTTTATGCCAAACTTTAAGCATGTAAACGGTGGCAGCTTTTTCATGCTCCTTTTGAATATATTAACAGGTTTTATTCGATCATCCTCCTTTTGTTAACATATATTTTTTTAGTATTTCATTTCTTTTGAATTCAAAGGAACAAACGTTATAATAAAACAGCTGGATTATTTAAAAGTTAAACTATGATTTAAGAGATATTGGATAATTTGGATCATTGCTAGTTGCTGATACCCATCTAGCTAGTTGTGTCAATATGTGTATGAAAGGTGTTAATTTTGAAATAACTAAGGTTCAAGTTCTAATGTTGTACAAATGTGTAATTTTATGAGTAAGATTAGAGATGCGATATGAAGATAATATATCTATGATTATGATACATGCCAATCAATACCAGACCCTGTATTTTAATTATATAATGTTTTATTAGACTAAATCAATCATATAATTAAAATGCGATACTTGATAATTTGCTTTGATCCATGGTAGTTAAAAAAAAAGTTAAATTGGACTCAAAGTCGGGCAAAGCCTCGTGATGCTTTTCACATATTTATGCACGTTGTGTGTTCTAACACAATTGTGACCCTCTCTAATCTTTTAGCATAACTTTTCAAAATTATTTGTTACACACTACAAGAACCTGACCCTGTCGCGACGACATGTCGTCGCAATAGATATTTCATAAAAGGCGAGCTTATTTGCCTCCAGTTTATTTAGAGGAAAAAAGACGAAAAAAATGGTTTTTCTTATCGCGGCGACATGTCGTCGCGATAGGTAAACAATATTTTGTGTTATTTAAAATAAATCTAAAATAAAATAAAATTACTTATAGCGACTAAATATGGCGGTGACAAACATGTCCTCGCGATAGGTGTCACCCTAAGGCGACGATAAGCTGTCGCTATAGCTAAGCAGTAGTCAAAAATCAAATAACCCCTGTGGCGACGACATGTCGTTGCGACAGGGTGACTTATAGCAACGAAACCTTGTCGTCGTCATAGGTCTAGTCGCTATGGGTTAAATTCTTGTAGTGATTAATTAGCGACGACTTTTCCATCTTAAATTTTGTGGCTAACCTTGATTGTTGCCACTTTATTAGAGTCCCCTGCCATTGTTGAATTCTGTCATAAATTTATAGAAATGTTTTAGTAGTTTGTTTTAAATTAAATGGGCGACACAAAAATCTATAATTTTCATTAAGGTATCATGACCAACCTGACATCTCCAACTTTTCAAGTGATTAATATTAACTGACGGATGCTGTGTAGGAAAAATGACACTTCCGGATAAAGAGTTACCAAACTACTTGACCATGATTGGGCTATGGGACATACGTAGGGATTTAGACAATAAAATTAAGCATGAAGATCCCAGGTACAAAAGCGCACTCGCTATTATGGCTGCTAAAGCTGCCTACGAAAATAAGGCATATATCAAAGAAACTGTTGAGCAACATTGGAAGGTTAGCAACTTAGACCAACATATTTGTCTCCATATTGTTAATTACAATATAAATAACTTCATACTAGTTAATTCTCCAGTCAAATAGCTAATAGAACTGTTGACTTTATCACAGATGGAGTTCTTGGAGTTCTTCAATTGTTATAACGGTAATTAATCTTAAAATAAACTCTTTAAAGCATGTTGAGTTATATTGTTATGAAAAAAAGTATGATAAAATATATATCTCATAAAGTAACAATATAAACTGATCAAGATCAACTAATGTTATTTTAGATTATGAAGAGGATTACACAACACAAGGGTTCATGTGGAGCGATAAGAATGTTGATTTTGAACTCATAGGTGTTTGCTTCAGAGGTACATCACCTTTCAATGCTAAAGATTGGTCTTCTGATGTAGATCTTTCATGGTACAAGCTCCCAAGTATAGGCAAGGTTCATGCTGGTTTCATGAAAGCCTTAGGGCTACAAAAAAACCGAGGATGGCCAAAAGACATCCAATCAAACGATAAAAAACCGGCCTATGCTTACTATTTAATCAGACAAAGGCTTAAAGAACGTCTAAAAAACAACCAAGTGCTAAATTCTTGGTAACCGGGCATAGTTTAGGAGCGGCATTGTCTGTACTGTTTCCAGCTATTTTGGCATATCATAACGAGATTGATTTGTTGTCAAAACTTGAGGGGGTGTACACATTTGGACAACCTAGGGTTGGAGATCATAAATTTTGTGATTATATGAAACAAGTGTTGGTGAGTCATGGTGTGAGGTACCATAGGTTTGTATATGGCAGCGATTTGGTACCTCGGGTGCCCTTTGATAGTTCTAAAAATTACTTCAAGCATTTTGGTAACTGTTATTATTACAATAGCTTCTACAAGGGACAGGTAAATGGTTTCTCACATAATCTAAGTCAAATTAAACATCTTTTGTGACCAAGTGCTGTTTAAATAGTACTTAACTGTTTTACTTGGTACAGGTGCTACTTGAAGAACCAAATAAGAACTACTTCTCAATGTTGGCTATAATACCCATGTTTGCAAATGCATTTTGGGAGTTGTTGAGGAGCTTTATTATAATTTATCAGAATGGACCGGAATATCATGAAACCAAAACTTGTAGATTTTGGAGGGTGATTGGACTTTTGATTGCAGGATTGCCGGCGCACGGTCCAACAGATTACATTAATATTACTAGGTTGGGTTCACCTGAACTCTTCGTTACTTCATCTGCGTATCAATCAACTAACGGTGTCAATAAAGTTATTAAAGACGCCTTGTGAATTTTTTTTCTTCCCTAATTGTTGTAAACTAAATAAAACAATGATTTTATTACTACCTTAAGTGGAAGAGTTTGTGAGAAAAATGCTTTTACATTAACTTTAACTTGGAAAATAGTTACAATATGTATATGATCACCCAAAGGTAGTAAACCAAGGAATCAGAGGAAACACAAGGGATAATACTAAAGGAGAAATCAAGTAGATGTAATGACAAGGATGATAGATGAAAGTGTAGGAGACGAGGAGTCATGATATATATATATCAAATTAACACAAAGAGTCGAAGGAAGCACCATGTCACAGATGAATTGTACCTTGGCCTCATTATGTTTCATGCTTTGATTGAAAACTAGATTCATAACCATGTAGATAGCTCCAAGAATGTCAAACCCAAGTGCAGGTGTAGTAACCAAACAATAGATATGAGTCAATGAACCTCAACAACGGTGTAGGCATCAAAAGAATCATTAAGCATAAATGCAGGATTAAAAAATGTTAAGTAGGGTACTAGCAATATATATACAAACTTATTGTACAAATCTAATGCAACTTTTAACTACCAAACTACAAAATGTTGGGACAATTCTTGTAACATCCCGAGTATTTACGTAAGATGTAAGAGTTTGAAACAAAAGAAATATGAAATTCACATTGCATATTGTCAAACGAGTAAGTGGTAAGTAATAAGAGATCATTTAAATATAATTATATAATAATAATATTGAAAAAACTTAATATATACTTCTTACAAAAAGAAATGAAGCTAACAATAAGCACAGAAATACCCCACGAACCTATCCTCCTCCTATGTAGCTAGATTCTTTTATATATTTTGTATAAACTTGTATTGTATTTAATTTTTATATATTTATAGGATTCTTTTGGTTTACAATAATTTTTTTTAATAATTTTACCTTTATTTAAAAACGGTATTTAAAATATGAAAGTGAATAATACATTATGAATATAATATATATTTAATTTATTACAATAATTTGAGTACCAAGGAAAAATCCAGCTGCTATGTGCTTGTAACTTACATCGTACGCAATTTGTCGAAAAATATCATCACTAATCCAGTGGTGAAACTCTTCAATTAATGTCATAGCAACAATCATCATAAACCATCAAAAATCCACCCCCGATATCCTCGCTATTGATCCCTCGATAAGTTCGTGAGTAATATAAAGGTAAGTTTGTTGGTAAACCTTTTATTATCCACGAACTTATGATAACATTTTATATTACTCACGAACTTATTTTCAATGAATTACTCCCAAGTTATTGATAAGTTGTCCTTCAACTAAAGTCGGCTTATTTAATAGTGCAATAGCAAATTATATACTTAAGCAACCGAAGGAAGGGATTTTGGTTGTGGCAATTCTCACATGTGCTATTGATTTTAATTTCAAAACCATCATTTTACTAAGCTTAGTTACCAACATAGCAAGACATACAGGTGACGTATGTAACATCAAATATGTCACATTTTTTGTTTCAAATCATCGATTCTAACTAGCAGTAGGTGATATAATAACAATTACCACCAATGAGAGACCAAGGACATAGAATGTGAAAATCAAATTAAGTGTCTTGGAAGTAAATGAAACAAACACATTAACAGATTTAGTACGTGATCCTTCCTTTTGGAAAATCCATGTCACACCCTCCATCATGGATAACATCGATCGATTGGACATTCAGGATGCACAACATCGAAAGAGTTTTGCATGTTTTTAGTGGTAACAATTTTCAGTTATATTTGTATTTATTATAATAACTAATTACTTAATTGTTTGTTTCAGGTCAACGGGCACGGGGTGGAATGTTAACCATTTATATGTTTTTACCCTCTTATGATAATATGTAACTTTTTAGACTACTTATTTTGTGTAGAAAGACAAATCTTTTGAGATTGAGGTCACTAGAGATCCTTATTATACCATGTTATGGGCGGTAAGTATTTTTAAGCCTGGGAGATCAATCTCATGCTCCGAGTCCTAATTTTATGGTAGACCTTTATTTTTATAAGACGTATTTATATCACCATTAAAAAAATTTTATAATTATATTTTAGTTTATTTTCATTTAAATAACATTTTCTCATTTAGTTAAAATTTGTTCATTTATCGATGAAAGTATTAGTCGTTATCTGTATCAAATTTATGTAAGTGAAAAGTAGCGTCACTAATCCATCAGTGATGCTACCATAGTAGCATCACCATAAACCTTTGATTTAGTGATGATAGCCCCATTAGTGATTCCTCGATAAGCGCTTTCGTAAACCATAAAAAATTACTCATGATCATATTTCCAAGAGTTTTCGATAGGCTTGTCCATCAGTGAAGTTTGCATTTTTTAGGGGTAACTTTGTAAAATAATAACCAATTTTCATAAGTGTTTCAATTAAATAACTCAAGTTTTAAAAGTGTTCAATTAGATCACTCATTTTATATTTTATACAAATTAAAAGTCCTAACATATTTTTTAGCATGTTATACTTTTTGATTCAGTTAGAAAATATTTTTTTCTATCTTTTGAAGCTGATATAGAACGTTGACGTAAATTTTAGGCACTTTTTATTATTTTTTTCATAATTAACATGTTTTTTATTTTTTAATATAATTTTATATATTGAAAATTCTAACTCCAATGTCTTTTCCATCATTACTTTCTTGTCATAATAAAATTTGATAATGACTCGATTTGATCGTAAATGTCTTTTCCATCATTACTTTCTTGTCATAATAAAATTTGATAATAACTTGATTTGATCGTTTGGAGGTCCAATTTGAGAAAAAATATGCATGAGTGACTAAATTAGAACACTTTTGAAACTTGGTTACTATTCTGTGACATTTTCCTTTTTTTTAATAATGCAATGACAAACATCTACCAAAGTAAAAAAAGGATGGTTTTGGGTGGTGACGATACATATGCTGTTGATACTAATAAGTTTCAAGACTACCAATTTCATCAAGCTAGTTTCCACCATAACAAAACATATGAGATATTCAACATCACATTTGTTATTATAGTTACAATACCATCAATTCTAACAAATTGTAGGTGATATCAATAACATTTATCACCGCCAATAGATTAATTAAGCACGAAAATATGTGAAAATTAAAGAGTTTTGAATGTAAATAAATCAAACATTTATGACAAGTTCAGATTTTGAAAAGTCTAGAAGGAAATCTTATCATAAATATTACTTTCATCATTTGCGAAGGATCATTGAAAATTGTATGTGGCACATTTTTCCTCGGGTGACAACATGTTTGAAACGAATTCTAATAATTAAAAAAAATTTGATCTTTAAAACTCATCGGTAATAAACCTTAAGAATATTAATTTCTTGCGCACCAACTTTCTTTTCTTGTAGGTTTTCATTTTCTTTCGATGATCACCGACAAATACGTGCGTCATCTTTTTTTTAATCGGTGATGGTTCTTTTCTAGTCGTGATAGCCAACTTCTTCCATAAATAATGTGTCTTCGATTTTTAATAACAAAATTACATGAAGTTTCTTTTACTAGTGTCACGTGATGCTTATACACCCAATCACCAAGCTCCACTATGTACATGACAAATATGTGTGTTTCTACTCTATGCACGGTATAACAATTTGAAATTAAACTAGCTAGTGAACAGCGCGTTGCAATAGCGGTGTTAAAATTAATTTATAAGACTTAATTTTAAAGAGTTATATAGTAGTATTTACCTTGTTATTTCTAACAACTCAGATTAAAAAAAAAGTGTTGATAAAAATATCCACGCATGATACATTTGAATTTTGTAAATAATACTTTAGAATTTGTTCATGAGA
The DNA here is from genome assembly GCA_025506515.1 of Flaveria trinervia. Lineage (NCBI taxonomy): Eukaryota > Viridiplantae > Streptophyta > Magnoliopsida > Asterales > Asteraceae > Flaveria > Flaveria trinervia. The sequence goes on along the minus strand of CM046452.1, from coordinate 96,953,221 downwards.
ATTGATTTTCTAGTATCATGTCGAGAAAAAATCTAATAAATTATCAGGTATGTTCGGAGTTTAATTTAATTAATAGATAAATGTTTTGTTTCCTGCATAGGGCAGTTAACTAAGTCAACAAACCTACTCTTCAATCAGCCGACAACTAGTATTAAATATTAATACTCTACATTACGGAACATAAAACTATGAAAAGAAATTTGACGAAACGTTCTCGAGAATCTGCTCGTTGAGGGGTTGATAATACACATACCTTCATATAAGAAAAATGTAACATTTATGCTGTTGATAACATTTAAAACTTTATATAAAACCAAAAACGTCACAACCCATACGTTGTGGTGGGCCCATTCATAATACCCGGTATGTTATTTAGAAAAAATAAAAGTGCTAAAAATTTTATTTTTGAATGTTAATTAAAATAAGCTTGTCACATAAACTTCACGGCTAGGACATAATGTTGATAATAAATTAGCACGAAGAAACTTGGATTTTATAAAATATCATATACTAAAAGTTATAAGAATAAGAGAAAAGTAATTGTAAGAAAATCAAAACAAATAAGTTTTGATCAGGGTATACTTTTGTGTTTTGATTACTTGTAGAATCTGACATACAATGTCGCTTTGAATGAAATATACATCAAAACATAAATAAAATAAGCAATCATGATGATATATTCGTAATTTTATAAGAAAATTATATATTAAACTTTTAAGAGGAATAAAATAACCAAAAAATATAATCGTACAATAAAAGATTTATAAATATAAGGTATAAAATGAGATATAGCCGAACTTAAGAAGACAAAAACAAAAATTTTAACCTTATGCTAAAAAACAAAACCATACATGAGACACTTATACATCATGTTTAAATGATGTTCAATATTGTTTTATAAGGGTATAGTAATCTGAATTACATATACATTTAAAGAACTATGTCGGTAAGGATAATGCATTTTATGACTTTCACAAATTAACCATCAAAATATTAAAATTTATAAGGAACTCCTCAAAACATGTGTAAAATATGGGTGGGGACATGGGAGATCAAGTATAGTGAAAAAAAATAAGAGACATAACTTTGTAAGTATATAAAATGTTCCATGAAGAAATTATATACTTAAAGTACCGAGTGATTTTCATTTTTATTATATCTTTTAATAGATAATATAAGCTTTTAACCCATTTAGTTTTCTAATAATTTCATTTTTATGTGAAAACTTCAATGTTTTTAATTTTCTTTTAAAAAGAAGTTGTGGTTGTTCTTAGTTTTTGTTCAACACTCCAAGATAAAAAATTAATAGAGTTGTATTTAAAATTGAATATTTTTTTGGCATTGTATGTTATAGCGATTGTCATTACTGTTCTTGTACCGTGACAAACCAAACCAATTATGAATAAGCAATTTCAACTAACAATAGTTTTTACGATGAGGAACACTTTAGGGTTTCCGTGAGAGTGATAGTCATTTGATGTGTTTTTGTATATGTGTTTTAATATTTGAAATCATGGTAGAATTATGCCGCAACACGCGGGGATAAAATATAGGTAAAATAATAATATATTTGTTTAATCGTTTATGTGTGTCAAATTAATATTTTGACATTTAAATAATACCGCACACCACTTTAATAGGGTGTCACCAGTAAAATTCCTACAATCCACCATGGTGAACCATATAATGGCTTTTTTGAATTATATAACACCATGACTTGTAAAAATAACTGACCGTCCCAATCCTATATAAGTAATGACAAAAGATGTGTTTTTTGTATAAATTAAAATTTTAAATATATGGTATAAAAAGGATAAGTTTATATACATAATAACACCTAAAGATGATAACTCAAACTATTAACCAAGATTTTCATATCGATTTTATTATGGCATTCACAACCCACTTTCATTTATATATCTATAATACTTTAAATATCATTAATTTTTTTTCTTTTTTTCCAATTAAATAATACATTATTATAGATTTATCTCTCTATTCAACTCACAATCACTTAAATAAATAATACAAAATTATAGAAATAAACACTTTTTATCAATATATAAATGAACAACAACATATTCTCTATCACTTCTCACAAACCATTTGTAATCATTATTTATAATATAAAAAACGTAGTAACCTAGCGAAATTTCAATACTCTTAACAAGCAACGTCCAAGTTAAAAACAACAGTATTATTATGGTCCTCGTTCTAATTATTAACTTAGACAATAATCAAGATTGAAAATTAATTATTTATTGTAGATACTGACGTACAATTAATAATATATAGTTATATTTATTTGATTAGCTATCGTATATCACAAGAAAAACGAGTGAATATTTATTATAACAATGATTTATTCATTGTAGACGTCGACATATACGATTAACATTATATATATTTATTTGAATAACTATCATATATATATTACAAGAAAAGCAAGTTAATATTAATTATTTTATAAATTTAAAGTTAACTAGGATTGACACCCACGCATTCTTCTTGTCACGCAACGAAAACGATATTCATTTACATAAAAAACAAGAAATCATCAACTCATTTTGGTATGTATAAAAGGGAAGTGTAAGATTCTTTAGCTTACAAAGAACTAAAATTAAGCTAATAACAACTACACTGGGTAAGCAAAAATATAACATACCATTAGCAATTAAAGTAGTTATATACATATATAAATACTATACATATAGGCATACAGCTAAAGCTTTATTAAGATTCAAGACATAACCAAATCCACAGAGTTAAAGGCATCGCGGTTGATATAATTTACCCTATATAGTAACGAATAATATACTTATACATCCAGTAGAATTTATAGCTTAAGATATATGTTGAGGTAATACTTTTGTTAAAATTTATGAAAACATAACAAATTGAGGCATATATGAAATGACCATTCTCTTCTTCCTTTTGTAAGAAGTAGGGACGGCCCCTTCATTAACATAGCTTGAAAGAGAAGAAAAACACATGCTAACAAATTGTAGAGTTAATTACAAATATGCGAACAAAATACCTAAAACTTTTATCATTATGTGACTGATCTATTAAACTATATCAAATAGATAATATCTTTATCATGATTCATAAAAATATGTTACACATTGTCACTAATGTAAGAGCTGATTTTGTTTTGACCAATAAATAGATTTTCTAACCTAATCTCAGTAAATACCCCTAAAACACGGATCAAATTGAGTGTATTGAACACCATGCATGCAGTAGCAAAATTGAAAATAAACACACATGCATAATAACCATAGAGAAGGTTAATCGAATTTACTCAAATAAAAGAAAATGTCACTAGAACAGAATTGGGTGATCGACATGCCCCTCCTACATATCCATTTAGGCATTGAAATATGTATATCTTTCGAGCCATTTAGAGAAGATTTCGTAGCAACATAACCAAATACCAAACACAATCCAAACAAAACAAACCGAACTAACACTATTGGCACCCACACAAGCAATTGGATGTATGGTTCGTAAAGAGATTCACTTTGGTCAACCCCTTAATCTCGTACTAACCTAATAAACCTATAAGGATTTCGATCGGGATCATCATGGGGGTATAATATACAGGGTTAAATCAATCACATTTGTGTAAGACAGTGCCTCGTCACTTACAAACCTAGAGTACTAGTGGAAAATGGCAGCTTGGTTGAACCTTGTGTTTAAGAGGATGCAATTAAAGGGTTTTTTTTTTGCAAATTATCAAACTTTGGTGGCTAATCTACAAATCCTAAATATATCCTCGACATATGAAAATGATATATGGTTTAATTATATTTTATTGACATATATCACAAGAAAAACGAGTGATTATTATTTATAATAATTTAAAATTTCAATTATATTTCTTCGATTAACTAGCATCTGTATATTACAAGAAAAACGAGTGAATATTTATTATAATAATAATAATCATCTTAACATGATTCACCCTATATATTACGCAACCAGTGGAGCGACACACCACATCGTCTTTCTCACCTTTTCTTCTATTGTAAACACTAAATAACCACTGACCATGGCTACTGGGAACACCAGTACAAAAACATGTAACAAATCATTTTGCGAAGATCATATGCTATTAAGCCCTAAAGATGTCGGATTATGGGATCTGATAATGCTTTTGTTCTCCAAACATATTGGAAACCGAAAGTTCATCGATTGTCCCGATGGAACAACCGAAGAAAGCTTTTCGCGGCGGTTTGTGATCTTCATATCCATTGTTGCTCAAAAGCTTCTTCATTTAATTTACAAACCACTGAGATGGGTTGGCTTAGCGATTGAATTTATACCCAACTTATACATGCAAATGGAGACAGCTTTTTCAAGCTTCTTTTGAACATAGTAACAGGTTACATCCGATCTTCCCTATTATTTCGAACAATTCCTTGACATTTCGTTTGGCCTTATACCCCATATATGTTTTTACTTGAATTTATTTGTGGCTTAAGAAATTTAAAAGATTGACTGTAATTAAAAGATCTTGATCGAATATCTTGACCCAGAATTAAACACACGAAAACACACTGACTGATATTATTAAGAGCAAAAATCATACAGCATTTTAATAATTTTAAACGTTCCTATCAATTGATATTATATCCAGTACGTATTTTAATTATTTTTATTGAATTTTTCGACCGAATAATCAGCATATAATAAATGTGCCAAGTCCAATATTTTATTATATATTGATCCGTGGTCTAGAATTATCGCAGTTATTAGAGGAAGGAGGTTTTATCTTTATTTATATAATTAAATAAAAAATTACTATTTTTTTTCTTTTTTTTAATTAAATAATATTTGTATACTCTTATCATTAATTTTTTCTCTTCTTTACTCACAACCACTTTAAAAAATACTAAAGAATTTATAAGGAGTAAATGTTGATTTTTCAAATATACCAATTCAGAATAACATTTTCTGTCTCATTCACTCACAACCTTTCAAAACTATTTCATATAATATATTAAAATACTCACATACTTTTAAGGACTTTACTATGAATGCTCTTAGTCATCATCCATCAAATCATCTTCTTGTTTTTCTTTTGTGGCGAGATGGTTTAATTAACTTCTAATATTTGTACGCATCAACTATTACCATAAGACAGCTGCAACCAGGGCCGATCTTGAGAGTCCTTAAAGAATTTTGGACCCTAGGCGGGTAGAAGAAAATAGACTCCTATAATATAAAGTTAATAACACGTATGTAAAAAATCTATGATACAACAATAATTGTTTTACTAATATACGAAAGCATTTTGACAGAATAATCAATTTACATACTTAAGTGAATCATAAGACACTATTAAAGTTTCCTAAATGAATTTAGATTGAATAACTTGTAGTGTACTAAACTAATTAAAATGTTAATAGAACTTAAGTTTCAGGAGATCAACATAATTATATTACTATTGGATTTTTAATAGCCTATAGTTGCTTTTAAAAAATATATATACATACATAATAATATAAAAAATTATAAATTTCGGGTCCCTGAGGAGATTGGACCATGGCTGCAACGTATCCATAAAGGATCTTACTGTCGATTTTTAATTTCACTGGTATTTATTGTTTAATCACATTTGTAAATGATAATTGTGGGTTTTATTGTGTGTAAGGACTCTGGATATGTCTATTTGAATCAAATTACTCACTTATTTAATAATTTATCAGTAATCTAAAAAACTCATTAAATAATTTAAACAGATCCAAGAAGGAGTATGCAATTCTTTGCTCTTAAAACGCGTCACTAAAATGTAATTAAAATTTTGTGTTTTATAGTTGGGGAAGCACGCATCACCAGAGTTTGTTCAAATTACATAACTCTTTATAAAAGAGTATATATGTCAGTTAGCGCTTAAAGTCATTAATAGTTATTTGGTCATATCAAAAAATAAAATTGTTGTCAGTACACACTAACTAGTGATACACTATCTAATGATATTGCTCAATACTAACCGGCCAAATTGATGTTGACCACAATGGTTAATTTGATCGGTTACTATAATCAGTTAGTATTGATGATCACTTTTTCTGGAAACTTTCCACCCGTTTTAAAAATACGAAGCAGCTTCTAGTGATTTATTTTTCAATAAACAGCTCTACCTTAAAACAAGTACTAAGGGGTGCTACCGAACCCCAAGTCCATTATCTCATGCAATAAGAATAGTTTTGAATGAGCATGTCATTCACCTCATAACTCGTATCAATGATTCTATTTTCCTTTCATTATAGTTAATTGCAATTATAAGCACAATAGATGATAATTAAAAAGGAAAAGAAATATATTGCATATAATTTATATGATTTTATACTATATAAAGGTGAATCGAAGAATTAGTGGTGTGCATTTAAGACGATCCTAACAATCTTATTATTTTAACTCAAACTATTAGTTATTGATCATAATTTGATTGATCATAGAAAAAAAACATTAAGTCAATGCAACACATATCATAGAGTATGATGTAAATGGAAACTAGAGTAGGGGTAAATAGAATAACCCTTAACTAAACCATTTGATTACATTAAAGTCATCAACAAAATCTATTCTTTTCATTTGGCATCATAACTCACAAGAACCTAAAGTGTTTGATATTAATTGACTGAGCAATGCAGGAAAAATGAAGCTTCCTGATAAAGAGTCGCCAGAGTACTTAACAATGGTTGGGCTATTGGACATACGAAGGGATCTAGACAACAATATTACACATAAAGATCCTAGATACTCAAGCGCACTTGCCATTATGGCTGCTAAATCTATCTATGAAAATAAGGCATATATCAAAGAAACCGTCGAAAACCATTGGAAGGTTAGCAACTTGGACCATTTCATCATCCACATCATATTGTTATTACTATATATATAACTCTATATCATCTAAATTTGATCCCATCTAACATGCTAATAGAGCTCATGATATGATCACAGATGGAGTTCTTGGGGTTCTTCAGTTGCTGGAATGGTAATTAAAGTATTCATTTATAATTGTTCATTAAAAAAGGCTTCTTACTCCTTAAAAAGTTTATGTATAATGCACTATGTTATCAAAAAAGTATATCATAGTATATATTACATAATAAGAGTTATAAAAACAAAGAAAGACCATGCAATAAACTAAACTAATCATGACCAGTTAGTTAAATTTTAGATTATGAAGAGGACCCACGACACAAGGGTTCATGTGGAGCGGCAAGAAAGGAAATTTTGAGCTCATAGGTGTTTGCTTCAGAGGCACATCACCTGTCAATGCTAAAGATTGGTCTTCTGATGTTGATCTATCATGGTACAAGCTTCCTGGTATAGGCAAGGTCCATGCCGGTTTCTTGAAAGCCCTAGGATTACAAAAGAGCCAGGGTGGCCAAATTACATCCAAACAGACAATCAAAAACCTTATGCTTACTACATGATCAGACAGAAGCTTAAAGAACGTATTAAGAACAACCCAAATGCTAAATTCTTGATAACAGGACATAGTTTAGGAGCAGCTTTGTCTATAGTCTTTCCAGCGGTTTTGGCATATCATAATGAGACCGATTTGCTATCAAAACTTGAAGGGGTGTACACATTGGCCAACCTAGGGTTGGAGATCATGAGTTGGCGAATATATGAAAGAGGTGTTGGTAACCCATGGTGTGAAGTACCATAGGTTTGTGTATTGCAATGATTTGGTGCCTCGAGTTCCATTCGATAATTCTGATCTTTATTTTAAGCATTTTGGTGACTGTCATTATTATAATAGCTTTTACAAGGGTCAGGTACATCATCTTTTCCATACCTTAGTGCAAATTAAACACCTTTATGAATAAATGTGTCATTTACATTCATTATTATTTCTACTTGGTGCAGGTGCTCCTTGAAGAACCAAATAAAAACTACTTCTCAATATATGCTATAATACCTATGTTTGCAAATGCACTATGGGAGTTGTTGAGGAGCTTATCATGTATTATCAAAATGGACCTGAATACTCCGAAACCTATGCTTGTAAAGGCTCGAGAGTATTTGGACTTTTAATCGCAGGATTGTCGGCTCATGGTCCGCCAGATTACGTTAATCTTACTAGGTTGGGTTCACCTGAACTCTTGATGACTTCATCCGCTAGTCAATCAACCAAAGTTGTCAATTAAGTGGGTACCAAAAATGTCTTATTATGTGTTTTTTCTGTTATTATATTCTGTAATTTGTAATCTCAAAAATAATAGAATAAAAGTTTTAAATACCTATGATAGTTGTTGAGACCATTTTGGCCTAGTGATAGTTGTCGTAGTTTAACATTTGGTTTGAGGTAGACCGATGTGTGAGGATAATCCATTCCTTTTAATGTAATATAGTTTTTAAATAGATAAGAATAACATGATTTTAATTTAAGTTACGATATAAAAAATATGTGAATGTGTGTTATATTTGATGAACCTGATCAGGATTATGATAATAAGCAATAAGAAGTACTCGACTTAGTGAAGGAATCAAACTTGGTTGATAATTAAAGCAGCAAAATAGAAAGTTGAAGACACATTGCAGGTTTAGGACGAGATTAAGAAGTATCATGAAAATTGTACAATAAGGACTGTAAATTTAGATGGGGGAGAATGTGAGGACTCGTCATATAGTGATTATTATAGTTTTTCACAATATTTTTGAAAAGCAAAAACTTGAGAGAGAGAGAGAGAAAAACATGTTATTCATATTCTATAGCAACTTAGAAAGACAAGTAACCTTCGTGAAAGTTCCTTGAAACACTTGTAAATACAAAGTATTTAGATTGTCGGATCACATACAGTTCTTTTATCTCTTTCTGTTTTATGATCATCGAAAGAAAATAGAGATCTAGAATCTTAATCCCGACTATCTATCATAGGTTTCGGTTAAGTATAATAATGGTGTATCATCTGACATAAATCACCTAAAAACCATGGCCGGCGTTAAGAGAGGGCAGGGTGGACGACCGCCGAGGGACCGATCTCCTCAAGGCTCGAAATTAGCAAGTTGGGTGGTAGTAGAGATATATCAAACAGAAGAGTCAAACTAAACACCATGTCACCAATGAAATATAGGTTGACCTCAATATGTTTCTATCATTGATAGAAAATTAGGTTCATAGCCAAGCAGGTAGCTACAAAATTGTCACATCAAAGTGTACGTGGAGTAACTAGACAATAAAGATATGAGCCAGCGCGCGAACCTTATAACATCAGTGGAGGCAAAGGCACAATACTTTATGCATCGGCAGAATCATTAAGCATAAATTAAATGCAAGACCAATGATATTAAGTTGAGTACCACCAATTATATGCAAGCTGATTGTATTATTTGCATATGTATTAGATCTAATTCGACTTTTAGGTACTAAACTATAAACTGTTGGGACAATTCTTCGGGTCAGTTGTCAGAACTGTATGATATATGTAGATCATTAGAACATGTACAAAATTACAATATGAGTTCTAGCTTTGACAGCATCTATAGAAAAAGATTGTTAATAGGTGAAGGATGCGATGGAATGTTAATTATTTATATGTTGTTACACATTCATGAAAATAATTTATTTGTTATAGTTAATACTGTGTTGTCACTCTTTGGCTAACATTAGGATATTACTTATAACAAACATGCTATATTTATAATAGCTTTGTCAAATTTTTCATAAACTAATAATTTGATGTGAAATATGCTAACACGGGGCCCATCTTCAGAACTACTCATGAGTCGCAGTTGTGGAATGTGTTGGAGGTCTAGGAAGGGCGTATCTTCGGCTTTGAAGTCACTAATAATTCGATATCCAATGTTTTTAGAATCAGATCGGAGTTCAACCAGACGTCTTACTGGTTTGGTGGTCGGACCGATCGGACCGGTTGGACCGGATTTAATTATATTTTAATTATATTATATATATAATTAAATATAAGTAATTATGCATGATTTATATATATATATATATATATATATATATATATATATTCTATAGTTATATATAAAATTTAACTATATTCGTATATCCGACGTACTAATTATGATTTAACACCACGTTTTTACTCATTAAAATTTAAAAAAAAAACAAAACTGGTCCGACCAGCGGTTCGAGACGAACCGGCCGGTTTGAACACTAAAAAGCGAATCACACCAGACCGGACCGGACACGACACCGATTCCCGGTCGAACCGGTCGGTACGATCCGATCTAAATAACACTATAACAAGACCGGGGAGTTAAGTATTTTTAAACATTATAAGAATATTCACACTATCTTCTTCATCATCGGTCGATTACGCTCTAGCTCCACTTCACTTTATGTAAAGTATAACAATTCAAAACTAAATTAATTATATGTGATAAATCAGAAGAAAAACGAGTGAATAGTATAATAATAACCAGCTAACATGATTCACACAAACCACTCATGATTATTTTTCTTATAAATTAGGAAACAAGTGGAGGAACACGTACATGCACATCTTCTTCCTCACTTTTTTCTCTTGTAAACCCTAAGTAACCATTGATATATCATGGCTACTAATGACACCAATACAAAAACATGTGACAATCATTCTGCGAAGATCATCTGCTATTAAGCCCCAAAGATGTCGGATTATGGGATCTGATGATGCTTTTGTTCTCTAAAAATATCGGAAAACGGATGTTCATCGACTGTCCGGATGGAACAACCGAAGAAAGCTTTTCGCGGCGGTTTGTGATCTTCATATCCATTGTTGCCCAAAAGCTTCTTCACTTACTTTACAAACCACTGAGATGGGTTGGCTTAGCGATTGAATTTATACCCAACTTTATACATGCAAATGGAGACAGCTTTTTCAAGCTCCTTTTGAATTTAATATCAGGTCCGTTCGATCTTCCTTCTTATTATGTCTGTATATTTTTACTTGAATTAATAATTCGTGTCTTTAGAAATTTATAAGATTTATTGTGATTTAAGAGATCATTTGGATCGTTGCTACTGATTTCTTTGTGATTAATAAACGATAGATCATTTTTTTTCTTTTTTTATTTTCGACACACACCTAATTGAATCTTATTAAGTACCATTAACAATAGTGTCTGTCAATTTATATTATATATATCCATTATTTTAATTCTTTTGATGTATATCTTGACTGAATTAATCATATAATTAATGTGCCAAATCGAATATATTTTGATCTACTTTGATCCGTGGAAGTTATAATTGAGATTATCGAAATTATTAGTCAAAGTCCAGCAAAGCGTCTTCTGTTCTGTGGTTTAATTAACTTATGATATTTTTGCATAAACTATCACATTAACAGCATTCACATAAGGATTTCCGTACATATCCTCATCTCTAAATTATTAGTCAAAGTCCAGCAAAGCGTCTTCATGATTTTTGTTCTATGGTAGTTAAGTGGTTAATTGATATCAACCGGCTAATTATGCGATGCAGGAAAAATGACACTTCCTAATGAAGAGTCACCCGAGTACTTAACAACGATTGGGCTATTGGACATACGAAGGGATCTAGACAATAGGATTAAGCATGATGATCCTAGGTATTCGAGCGCACTTGCTATTATGGCTGCTAAATCTGTCTATGAAAATGAGGCATATATCAAAGAAACCGTTGAAAAACATTGGAAGGTTAGCAACTAAGACCATGTCTTCATCCTCTTATTGTTATTGTTATATAAATAACTCCATACAGTTTACATCCCATCCCAGATAACATGCTAACAAAACTAATGATGTGATCACAGATGGAGTTCTTGGGGTTCTTTAGTTGTTGGAATGGTAACATATATACTTCTTTTTATCATTCTTTGTAAGGAGCATATTATTCATTACTATAATAAACCAATTTTTACAACTTATTAGGTAGTTAATCATTTTCTTTAACAACATAAGCTGATCAAGATCAATTAATATCATTTCAGATTATGAAGAGGATTATACAACACAAGGGTTCATGTGGAGTGGTAAGAAAGGCAATTTTGAGCTCATAGGTGTTTGCTTCAGAGGCACGTCACCTTTCAATGCTAAAGACTGGTCTTCTGATGTTGATCTATCATGGTACAAGCTTCCGGGTATAGGCAAAGTCCATGCTGGTTCTTAAAAGCCCTAGGGTTACAAAAGAGCCAAGGGTGGCCAAATGACATCCAATCAGACAATAAAAAATATTATGCTTACTACGTGATGAGGAAAAAGCTTAAAGAACGTATTGAAAATAACCCAAATGCTAAATTCTTGGTAACTGGGCATAGTTTAGGAGCGGCATTGTCAATACTCTTTCCAGCGGTTTTGGCATATCACAATGAGACTGATTTGCTATCTAAACTTGAAGAGTGTACACATTTGACAACCTAGGGTTGGAGATCATAAATTTGGTGAATACATGAAAGAGGTGTTAGAACTCATGGTATGAGGTACCATAGGTTTGTTTATTGTAACGACTTGGTGCCGCGAGTTCTTTCGATAGTTCTAATCTGTATTTTAAGCATTTTGGTGACTGCCATTATTATAATAGTTTTTACAAGGGTCAGGTACATAATTTCTCCCACACCCTGATAAAATTTAACACCTTTATGTAGGCACGTGTCAATTAAATTAATCCTTACCGATTTTACTTGGTGTAGGTGCTCCTTGAAGAACCAAATAAGAACTACTTCTCATTATTTGCTATAATACCTATGTTTGCAAATGCATTTTGGAGTTGTTGAGGAGCTTCATCATGTATTATCAAAATGGACCAGAATACACTGAGACCTATACTTGTAGAGGCTCGAGATTGATTGGACTTTTGATCGCAGGATTGTCGGCTCACGGTCCCCCAGATTACGTTAATCTTACTAGGTTGGGTTCACCTGAACTCTTCATGACTTCATCCGCCGGTCAATCAAACAACATTGTCAATTAGTGGTACCAAAAATGCTTTGTTATGTACTTTGTATATATAAATATCTATAACTTTTAATCTAAAAAATAATTTAAAAAATCTTTAATACATATGCTTGTTACTGATAACATATATATTGGCAAATCGTATTTCGTGTTTAGCTTCGTCTAATGGTTTGAGTCTCACAAGTAAGTAATAGATGGGTTTTAGAAGTAGATTTGAAAGAGTGTACATGTTCATTTAAAAATGAAAATAAAAAATAGATATGATATTAAACACAACAATTCTCTTTGATATATTTTAAACTATAGTCAGAATATAAAAATTTTACACAGGACAACGTGTGACCTACGATAATACTTTCATTTCAATGCAAGTGAGAAATACATTTATTTGCAACGAGCACGAACTAAAACTGCTTGATATTTGAATTTTAAAGCATGTTGAATAGAAAATTAGCATGTGAATATGGACATTTAAATAGTTGAAATTTGATTTAGTTTAGTTCATTTCATACACTGTATTAAGATCTAGAAAGGCTAAATGTATTATTGATAATCAGCCATCATGTGGTTATTGGAGCTGTTGATTGTTTATGAGGTTTCAGTTGTCATGTCTGAGTATTAAAAGTAAGACTTCAAATACAAACTTATATATATATAGATATAGGTGCTTTCAAATGAAAATCATTTTTTTGTAAAAAATCAAAAAAACCAATCTTGACCTTACCTTTATTTATCAATGGATGGTATCTTTATCAATGGATGGTATCTAAGGGAGTAAATTCATAAATTTACAAATGTTAAAAAGGCAGATTAAATGTTATCAGGGGTATTATTGGTAATTCCATTTCAATTTTGGAAACCACCATTTTGAAGTCGTAAAGATTTAGAGAATAAAGAAATCGAGTAGTCACCGATCGGCCTTCGCTTCACGGTTATACATCAACGGATGCTCACTTCTTCACTCTTAATCGATTGTCCTTCGAGTTCTCTACGTTTGATTTCTCTTTTTGTTGCTAAATTTTCTATCCAGATTTGCAGTCAGTATGCTCACAATTAAAACCTTATTCTATAATTTAGTTGAAGTCTTCAAGAAAAAGTCAAGTAATGGTAAAATCTGAAACACCTATTTCAAGTTTTCATCAAAGATTATGTTACTTATTATGTTTTGAAGACTAGTTTTGTTTTAGATGTAATGTTTTTCAAGGATCTTGTTAGTCGAGTATTGTTTTTGGCGATTATGTTTGACCGGAACCAAAGCAAGTAAACATGATCGCTAATGACGGCCCAATTGAAGTAGCAGGTTCCTCGTTTAGAACTAAATTCAATCGTAATTTTGATATTGGTTCGGTCTTTAATGCTTTAGTTGGCTTTATATGACCCGAACCCAAAAATTGCTACATATGTGAACCGAAGACGTACTTGTATAAATGATATATGTATAGGTCTGGGATCTTCTCAGTACAAACATAACATATACAACGCACAATGTGTAGTAGTGTATCCACAAATTGCTACATATATGAACCGAAGACGTACTTGTCTAAATGATATTTGTATATGTTTGGGTTTTTCTCAGTCCAGGTATCGAGTATTTTCGAGTAAATATAATTTATACAACATACTATGTGTAGTAGTGTATATATGTAATAATGCATATATGCATTTATGAACATAGGTGATTATAGCATTTATGCATATAGATATGGACTAACATTCAAGCTAACGTATTCATTCAGTCAAGTGACTTGTAGATTTTAGGTTTTTATATGTAGAATATACAGGTAGATGTTAGCCGACACCATAGTTTTACTAATATTGACCCTTATAAAATTTTAGCTAACTACAAAAACCATCCTCCTAAATATTAGAGTCAAATCTATCTTTTCTTAAATTAACAACAAAGAGTTCTATGCGTGAACTTGGTCTGTTATGACACTGTTCGTAAGAAATCAATTACTAGAGTACACTAGAATGTAAACTTAAAATAGATAATTTGTTAGTGTTCATCATGATCCATAGATACATCTACCTATTACTATGGACGGAGGCATCTAATTCATTTACTAATTTCAGAATGTAACAAGAAACTAAAAATTTTAATATATGTGAAAACATGTTAAGAGAAAAGGGTTAAACAAAATTATATGACAATTAGTGTGTTCTTCATCTATAAATTGAATTGGTTACAAACAATTTGTCAATGTCTGTTGTGAATTATAACTCAAGTAATGCAAGTTATAGCTCCATGTTAATCTTCCCATACAAGAAACAATGATATATCCACTGGCAAAACAACAATTATGCATTAATGCGCATACTACAATTGTATAGATGCATATATATATACGCATATGCAGTTTCTCTCTTTATGATTGATTTAATACATCTAGTATAATATGCTTATAGTTATCAATGATTCCTATTTCATTAACTCCTAACTTAATTGATCAAAAAGTTAAATATTATCTACCAAGTATAGATTATTACTTGGCACTTTATTCGAATAATAATGTTGACTATTTTTAAGTATATATTTCTTTAAGTTTATGGTTTGGTAAAATTATCCAAACTTTAATTATGAATAATGAATTCAATTAATTGAATTACAAATCTACGGTTAATTTTTTAATAATTTTTTATTTTGACATAGAAACAATTGCAGCCTATTTTGGCGGGGACGGTTGTGGGATTCTACCCCCACTAAATTAACTACTTGATTTTACATAAATGCCCTTTGTATATATAATTTAATTAATTAAACATAAATAAGTTTAGAAGAATTTGATTGGAGGAAGTTGGTTCTTTTGGTTTCTTGCAAAAAATGGTTTTCAAATAAAAATGGTTTTCATTTGAAAGGAGATATATATATATATATATATATATATATATCTATATATATATATGTATGTATATATATATATTATATATATATTATATATATAATATATATTATATTATATATTATATATATATATTATATATATATATATATATATATATGTATGTTATATATATATATATATATCTATATATATATAGTATGTATAATATATATTATATTATATATGTATGTATATATAATATATATATATATATATATAGATATATATATATATATATATATATATATATATGTATATATATGTATATTATATATATGTATGTATATATTATATATATATATGTATGTGTATATATAATATGTATATATATATGTATATAATATATATATATATATATATATGTATGTATATATGTATATGTATATATATGTATATGTATGTATATATGTATATGTGTATATATATATATGTATTTGTATATATATATATATATATATATATATATATGTATGTATATATATATATATTTAATTTCAATGACCATAAATAAAATAGTATTCTTATCATATTTTTATTTTTTACATTTTTACAACCGGATAGTTTCTTAATCAGGGGTAGACCTAGGCTTTGGGGTTAATGGGTAGTCGTCCTCGTAAATCTTTTTTCGTGTTATATTACGTGAAAATTCCAAACGCCACCCTTGAGATTATGCAATCTTTCCACTTTTGTCCCGATAATAAAGTTTTCTAAGTCCAACAATGTATTTAATTGACATGATTTTTAAAATTCACATAAGCTTCTGGCTTAATCAGATATGAGAAACTGAATAAAAATGATTAGATGATCGCTATTTGATAGGAATCAAATTTTATCTAACCATCACATAGGCGGTCCATTCTCGACAACTCCTAATGGTCAAGCACAGTAAAAGATGTTTTCTAGTTTTATCCAACCATCGCATAGGCGGTACCACTGTAGGATGCGTGGATGTCTTTTGGAGATTGGCCCGTGTTCGATCCTTCCTAAGTGTATATTGTAGTGACAAGCCCTCGTGCAACGACTAAACAATTATAGACCTAGCTAAGTAGAATACGTAGTGTGAATTCATTGTGGAGTAGATATAACAGTTCGAACCTTACGTCTAGCTACCGCTATCATTGTATAACTCACATTGCTCTTGCATGACGGCCTAACTTAGGCCAGTTAATGAATAAAATATTTATTTTTTCTTGTTTTATCTCCTATAACTTCTTTAATATATTTCTAACCGATTGCTTCTAATAATAACAAAATGCATGTGGATATAAAATATTCTAGAAACTTAATTGATCACATTCTAATCGGTGAATAAAATATTTTTTAAAATATTTTTAATTACTGTTGATTTGGGGAAGAAATTGATGCAAAAAATTTTTTTTATTAAAAAGTGTGTAAAAATTCACTAATATTGTGAATGAGATAAGTAGTTGAAAAGAATACCAACAGTTGGATTTGAATTTTAAACTAAAACCGTAACATGATATCGGTTTGTGCATTTTATTTTTTTTATTAATGCGTGTAAATCCACCAACGAGAAAAAAAACAAAATAAATTATTTGGGCCTCTCTGCACATGGGTCCTGTGCCCCAGAGACTCAGACACACCTTGGGCCGGGCACTTGGTAGCTAAGTTCATTATATTTGTTGAAGATAAGTTTGTGAAATTCATACAATGATATGAGTAAAACACTATTTTTACCCTAGTGGTTTAAGCCGTTTAACCTTTTTAGTTCAAAAAGAAATCTTTTGACATATCAAACTTTGAAATTGCGTTTTATAATGGTTTGACCCTTATTACTAACTACATTAATTTATTACGTTAAATATAAAGGTATTTTAGAATTTTTACATCTCATGAGCTATTTATGTCAATTAAAGTTCTTTTAATAACTAGTGAGCTATAACTACTCAAATTTTTGAAAACAACCCTCTAATTTTTCTTATCTTCTAAATGAGTTTTTTGTTTGTTTATTAGAAAAAATGTTTTTTTAGTTTTGAATTGTTTATGTTATTTTGGTTTTTAATTGTATTTTTAAAAAATATACAATTTTAAACGTGGTTTATATAAATAAATTCAACTCTTTAACATCGTTTTTATATACATTTTTTTCAAAATTATTCGTTTTTAAAATAAATTAATCTTTCAACTGTTTCAATATCTTTTGTTCATTATACGATACAAGTTAGAAATATATATTGTTATTTGGTTTACTTACGTGTTTTTTATTATTATTATATTATTATTATTATTATTATTATTATTATTATTGTTATTGTTATTGTTACTATTATTATTATTATATTGTTGTAGTTGTTATTATTATTATTATTATTATTATTATTTAATAAAACACGTTTTAAATATATAAAAAAATACTTCTTTTTAAAGATTTTGTTTGTGTATACTTTTTTTATGACATTTGTTAGAAAACTTTCAATTTAATTATGCAGTACAAGTTATAAAATTTTAAAATCTTCATTTAATTATAAAATATTAAGTTAGAAGTTTTTAAATCTTTTAACCTGATAAAGTGTTAGCAATTTAAACAAGTAAAACATAGTTATCCCAAAAATAAACACTAGACATATAGTTGCTGAAGATACATACAATACTGTGTAATTTACTTAAATTCATTAAAAGATATAAATTCAAAAATAAATGATTTAAAAATCCAAGTGATTAAAAATTCGAACAATTCCAAGAAAACGAAAGATGCTCAAAATGAATATTTAACAGAAAACATTTATAGAAAAGAAAGGTTTTTAAAAAAAAGAGGTTGATAAATGACGTTTCTAGAAAAACTATTTTAATAGACAAAAAGTTTTATAAGATCACATTTTTTGACAAATAAACGGATTAACAAACAAATGATTAAAAAATGAAAGAATTTTTACAATGAATGATTTAAAATAAAGTTTGAAAAACAAATTAAAAAGATGTTATATGAAAATAAAAACTTTAGAAAAGATTTTTTATATTTAAAACATTTTTATTAGATAGAAATTATAAAGGTAAAGGGAAAAAATAAAATAACAATAAACAACTTAGAAAAATTAAATATAAAAACATTTTTTAGATATTCAAACAAAAAACTCACTTAGAAGAGAAGAAAACTTAAGGGGTTGCTTTTGATAATTTGAGTAATTACATAATAGCCCCTAATTATTAAAAAGACTTTATAATTTATATAAATCGCCCCTGAAATATAAATGGGTTAAAATATTCTTATATTTAACTAAATAAATTAACAAAGTTTAATCTTTAAGGCCAAAACCATTATAAAATGCAATATTAGAGTCCAATATATCAAAAGATTTCTTTTTGAATTAAAAGGATTAAACAGCCTAAACCACATGAGCCCAAATAGTAATTTACTCCGAGTAAAGAAAATGCTTGACTTTAAATGTAGCAAGATATTGAGAAAGAAACCATTTTATACGATCGGGAACTTACACTTATCAATAGGGATAATTTTTATATATTATTAATTTCATAATTTAATTTTTTTTGAAAGATCTGTTATTATTTAATTACACCTTTTTTCTCTATTACCCACATGCATGATTCATCTTCAGTATTCATTAATTATAACAAGTACAGTATTAAACGATTAAATTATCTAATTAATTACTAATGACTAATCAGACGTCTAAGTTATTTAATAAATGGATCATATTCTGTTGTTTAGCTCGTCTAGTTATGTAGGTCGGCCCACAAACTTGTTAAAACTTTTAGATCGATCCGTTAACCTGTTAAATTAATTCATTACATCGACAAACCTGATTAACATGTTTGCAACTTGGTTACTACCTGTCAACTCGTTAACCCATATGATACGTTTATGTTCATATTACACAAATTGAAGTGTGTCCTGATTATGACTTTTTCTATATGAATAAACATATATATGGTCGTTTTCAAGTTAAACAAATCAAACCGTCAACCCAATAATTGACACCCCTAGCAGCAAGTCAACAGCTATCACAATTGTATGTGAGGGTGGTCACAAGGCGACGGTAGCAAAATCAAATCCATATAAGTAATCATCGTATTTAACACGAGCTGATTGTTGTTTATTTGTATACACATATGAATAGTTTTGCGAGAAAATAAGATATTCTTAACAAGTTACGCATTTTTTCATCTGATTTTGTATCGGTAACTTGAATTTTTTGAACACCTAACACCTGGATTCTATAAAATAAAATCATTATATCATGTTTACTTCTAACTAGAATTCATGATCTTTTAGTTCAAGAGTATACCAATTACCATCAACAATGATTCTTTACGGCATATTAGTAAGTCAAATTGGGCCTTCAAATGGCGTTGAAACTAGCTTAAAGCCTTAAAAGTTTGAAACAACATCAAATCTTAAACATCCATCGAATAATCTAGTACTTGGGCTGCCGGCCTTTGGACCGATATTTTTATTGATGATTTTAAGTTCCAACAATACAGAAACTTTAAGGTACTGTTTGTTTTTTCTGTAGAAAAACTTCTGCAATCTGCGGCTCACATCTGCAGACATCTACAGCAGAAGAGATGGATCACATGTCTGCAGTCTGCAAGAAAAAAGACTGTTTGTTTTTTTTAATATTTGCATAATGCTAAAATATTCTATAATTAAACTAAATTATTTTTTAAACTTTAAAAACAACTAATACATTAATATATAAATAAAAATCATAGAAATACAAAATCACTAACATACAAACTAAAATGAAAAATCTACCTACACAAATCATATATTATCACACAAACAACAAATCAATTATAAATTAAACTAAACAAAAAAACTAACCTGCTTGGGCGATTGAAGGGGGGCCGAAGGGGGTGGGGGCCGAAGGGTGTGGGGCCGAGGGGTGGAGGACCGAAGGGGGTGGGGGATGAAGGGGCTGGGAGAGTGGGGAGGTGGCAGTGGAACACGACGGTGGCGGCGGTCTTTGGAGTTGCGGCGGTGGACGGTGGGGCTGCGAGAATGGGGGCAGTGGGTAGAGTGGGGAAGTGATGTCAGGGTTCAAATGAAAGAAGAAAGGGTTAGAAGATGTTATGAAGAGTTCAGAAGACCTTGTTACACATCTTCTCCGTGTAGACGTCAGGAAGACGTTTTTTAATGAAACGTCTTCCGAAAAACAAACACACTGCTAAGTAAAACCTCTTTTCGCGTCTGCGTGCACGCAGATGAAGAGATGGGAAGAGGTTTTTTCAAAAAACAAACACCCGTTAACTCTAACGAACTTTTCACTAGTTACAAGTTATCCTATTATTTAACCCCTTAATAAACTTATTATCTAGAACTAGTGATGGAATCCACGCGCGTTGCAGCGTGATTAATTTTGAATATCTAACGGGACACAAGTGTTAGGTAGTATTGAGTAATAACTTTCGTACACGTACTTTACATGAGAACACAAGTACAAATAAAAATATGAGTGAAACATGTGCGTCACTAAGTAATTATCTAAATAAATTTTAAAATCTAACGCGAGTAAATCCATATTCACATCTTGTAAACCAACATTCATAATCGAAGATACCATTGAATGCTATTGTTTTGTACTTGATAAAAAACCAACTTATAATAGTTTTCTAATAATATATATAGAATCAATAAATAATAATTAAACAATAAAACTTAACTAAACAACTATAAATAAATCAAAATATCTTGGTTGATATTTGCTAAAACACACATGAAGTTATGGTTGTCCAACTACCAATTCAATATCAAAATGTTTAAAGCATCGAACTGAAGATCCGGAGTCTAGTTCCATGTTCGACCAAACAGTCGGGTTAGATTCAGTTTTCAATACAATGATAGTAAGTGTAGAGGGGAAAAAATACATAGATGAATCTATAAATCAGTTTAAATTTAATAAAAAATATAATCATAAAATTAAAACCATATCAGACCCTTTGAAAGAATTCAAGGATTAGATTATATAATATTAAATTATATATCTGCCCCATGTTTAGAACCATCTCATCGCACACTACTCTCTTTCTCAATCCCATGACCTCTCAACTTTCTTTGACTTATCGCCACCGCTAGCCACGTCGGTTCCTTTTCTTGGTTGTCACACAAACAGTCACCACTCTCACTGGCCTTGCACACCACCAGGCACCACCGCTAGCCACCACTGCCAACGACCAAAAGTCTCCGTTTAGATCTTTGATCACTGCAGCGATAATGTTGCTCGTAGGTGCGAACGACATTGGGAAAGATTTCACCGTATTTGGCCCCCGCAAGGTTAGATCACCGTAGCGAACATCGTTGAATGCAACATCACAGGTTCTCGTCTGATGGATGCACAGTTTGATCACGGTTTGAAAACTGTAAGACATCACCATGCCTGCGATGGGTAGTTCGTCGTGCAAGCGAAGAGCTATGGACCGCCTCATGTGATATCGCCTCTATACAAAAGTAGAATCGGAGTCACGACCCTTCACGCATAGAGAATTAGTTTGTTGTTATTATCGTTATCTTGTATCGAAAGCTTGCAAAGCCGTGTAAGATCACCGGTGAAAAATGACAGAGAAATACAATCAGTGATGAACAAAAGAAAGGTGAAAGGTTGGTCTTAGCATACGTGGAACACAATCAATATGGTGTGGGCATACGTGTAAGGCATGCAATTAATATTAGGTAAAATCAAGTTTAAGATCCGTTTGAAAACTGTAAAACTTCAGTGGCTAAATTCCGAAATTCAAAGACAACCTTGCACCCACCGACCAAATGTTTTAATAGGTATTTATAATTATTGCTATTAGTAGTGTTATTTTTGGATTTAATTATTTCTAGAGAATGTTGGGCCTAATATTAGAATGAAGTGATATGATGATAAAAAATACTAATGAAGCTAGTTTTAGTACAATATATATGTGTGTGTTCATTAATGTATAATGTTTAATGAGAAATTACTATGCTTGCAAATTGAATGATATATGGAGATGTATAATTAACATATAAATTTTTTATTAAGTTAGACTTATTCATCAGTTGAGTAAACAAAAAATTTATTTAGACTTGCAAGCCAGCTTTAACTTGATATTTGAAGCTCCAGCTCCAGCTCGTTATAGTAAACTAGCTTAATATGAGCTCGACTTGATTCGAGTTTTTTTCGAGCTGATCCCGAGTTGCTTGAACATTGGCTTTACTCGTTTACACCCCTATTTGGGTTGAGTATTAGTCACGAGTCGGCCATTTTGGTTGTGTTGTTATAATTCGAGCCAAGTAAATACTGTCTCATTCTCATTGAATAGGTTGAGATATTTTTAAGACAGTGATTTGGCTCGAAAAAATATTAGGTGTTGCCATTTGTTTACTTTCACTTTAAGGTTATTTGATTTTCACTCATTGTCATTTATACTACTTCTGGATATGAAAATCCATGATAGGTAATATTTAATTAACTACTTGAGTGAACTTTTATTCATTATTATTATCCTGTTGTTGTTGACATTCATTGACCATTTCTCTATACTTAGCTCCCTCACATGTATGTTGTTAAAGTACTATAACCATGCATGTTATATTTAACAAAAGAACATTAATGTTGTACCAGTAGAAATTTTATTATAGCTTTATTGTTACAATAATACAAATTTTATAATTATTTTTTATATATATAATTAAAAAGAATTAATACTACAATAACTTTGAGCAGGTTTAGACTTTTGCCATCCAACTTTGTTGGGTTTGTGCTTTAACCACTAAAGTCTTGTGTCACTTCTATTTTTTCTTTGTTTTGTCTTTTTAAATTTTTATAATCAACACTCATACTATATATAATATATGATTTCAACCTATTTGATTTTCTAATAAAAAAATTTTTCTCTAAAAATTTAGGTTTCTTTAACCATTAATGAAATGTGTGGTTGTTTTTTTATTTTTTATAATTTTTGCTAGTGATCTGATATAAACTTTTGAAAATAGAGTAGTATAAAAAAATCGGATATTTAATTAGTGTCGTAGCCTATAATGTTTCTATTTATTGTTCTAGTACTGTGAGGAAGCAAATGGAATATGAGAGAACAACATGGAGTGATAGTAGCGATTACAAGCGACACTTTAGGGTATTACGTACGTACAAGTGATAGACGTGGTGGCGTGTTTTTGTGTTTGTGTTGCATATTTGCAATTATTGATGAATAGTGTCGCAACACCCATGAATGAAAAGCTAGTTACTATAATAATACAAATGTAGAATAAGATTATTACTACTAAGTAGTTCTATATTAGAAAAAAATTAAATGATAGTAAGAACATATTCTTTTTATGTACTAAATATAACTTTGTAAGCCATGTACCTATTGTACTCTCAGGAGTGAAAAGTTCAAATCTTTATTTGAGGTACAAGTGATTAATAATAATACATTATGAGCCTTATAATGAAGAAAACTATTTTACTGTTTTTAAGGGTAAAAAGTATTATGAGCCTTATAATGAAGAAAACTATTTTACTGTTTTTAAGGTTAAAAAGTATTTTTTTTCCTTTAATCATGATTGAAATTAAAATTTGGGAATTGCTTCTAAGGGGACAAGTAGGGCAACCTCTAAAGTTGAATCATGGGATATCCCTATCCCATAAGACAAAGGAACACATGCATTATATCATGCCTTTGACGATTCATACAAGTACAAAAGCTTCACAATTTAATCTCTTATATAAAACATAACATCATGAACATACAACATTGATATTAACCTTGTATAGCTAATGTTTGAAATGAGCACGATGAACTTGTTCAACAAATGGTGGTAGGGGTCATCGAGATTCAATGAACCATGGTGCAAATGTCATTCACGAAAGCAACCCCGAACAAAGATCTCTTGTCAAACGTCCCCACTTTTGTTAAAGTAAATGTCACATTGGTTGACAAACCAGGGTAACAACATGTTTATCAAGTTGAACCCTTACACCAACCCCACATGCCATATCTCTTGACCACATCAAATGATTTAAAATTCTAGAAAGAAATAAAAACAAAGTTTATATTTTTTAGCCTATCGTGCTCTTAAAGTTATAAAATTGATTCAAAGGATCTCATACATACCTAATTCATGATAACACTCGATCATTCTTTGAATGTGTGACGGGAAGAAGTGATACAAATGCATTAGGTAACACAATACTAGAAAGCTATTCAAATTTCTATGAGCATTTGTAAGAAAGTATTCAATAACATTAGTTCTAACAAAAGTATAGTTGTTGGAAAAGTAATCAAAGGAAAATTTTTCCGTTCTTTTTTCATGAAAAATCTTGATAAAATATGTTACAACTTATTTAAATTCCGACGAAAATTACGGTTCAGATTTTCCGAAAAGACTCCAATATTTTTTTTATTTTCCAACCGAATTCTGATGACTTTTTTACTTTTGTAAATTTTCCAACAAGACATCAATTTTTTTATTTTCCAACAAAATTTCAGATTATATTTTATTTTTTCTTTACTTTCTCAATAAAATTTAGATGATTTTTTTGTCTTTTCATACCGGTATTACAGTCTTTTATGCGTCGGAAATATGTTGGTGATTTGTTAGAATTTCAAACACTTTTCGTGTTGGATAACTTCTTGAGAAAAATTATTTTCCAGTGACAAGACTCAAACCCAAATTGACAGGTGATTAGAAATGAACAATGAATAACAAAAGAAATCAAACAATAATGCTCATAATTGTTTGTTTTGCATTAAATTGACAATAGAACGTTGACTAGTGACAAGTTTCACTATCCAAATATAGATATATCATCTTCCCATGCTGTGACAGATCACACTAGACCCCTGATCCAGTCACACCCTTGTGGTCATGTCTCTCATTGCATGGCAATATGAAACAACCCCACATACGAACCCTTTGCCATTTCGAGACACTCACAACACTATGGCCCCCCACCCCCCATAACTTACGTAGACAATGGTTATAAAATAATGAAATATCCCCACATAAACATACGTATCTTTTCATGTTATGTTGCTTACATGAATTATATATACAACTTCCTGCAATAAATGGTGTATATGATTTTGTAGATAATAATATTCCTAGGCATGAAACAATATGCTTAGTATAGAAATGTAATGATGTACGTTGTAAGATTTTGCAATTTGTACCTAATACTATAAAAGAAATGTCTACTCCTAATATATTAAGGTTTTCTGAAAACAGCTATGTGACATTTATGTGGACTCTAGGAAAAATATGACTCGGTTTTGGGAAGAAAAAGTCATATGCCGTTAAATATAATATAGCATGGTTGTTTACATGATATATAAATTATGTTACAACTTACAATCACTTATGATATAAGTTAACACATGATAAACATGTTTGTTGTCTAATCCTCTCTTAGTAATCCTTGGGCATCCAATAATTTCATCATCAGAAATATCATTGAATAGAGTATCTTAAAATATACATTCCTATAAAAATGGTTTGAATAATTCGTAAGCTATAGCTCAAAGCCTCATGCTCTTGATTTAGATTCTATTAATAGTATGGACATAGAGATCGATATTCACTCTATCTGCTTTGACAAAGGCTACTTCGTCGTCGATAATCGTCTTCACCTATTAATTAGGGCTTCTATGATAATTGATACCAAACTTTCTATGTACTGTAGTGGCGCAAAAGGTCGAGGAAATTTTCTATACATATGTATGTGTACTAGAACATAAATCACAAAAGAATGGAACGATCATTGATTTTTGTACCCCACATGCATATTAGGCCTTCAATTTATGTACCCCATTTCCTAATTATTTATCGGCTCATCGATACCCTCTTTATGTACCCCATTTCTATATTATGCCACTTTAATATCTCATCTATGATTTTGGCCTAAAATTGTATCATGGGAATCTTTTCCGAGTGAAAATTTCCCACACGTTTCCGACCCAAACTTTTCCTACACATTTTTTCAGATTCCAACGGCAAGTATTTTCTTTTCTTTTTTGATGTTCAAATATTGTTTTTTTTTTCTCACTACGTCTTTTGTACAACTTTGTTACACATGAAATACTTTTATTTTCACCGATTTATAACTATTATACATCTTACTACTCTAATAAAATGGTAACTAGGTTTGTCACATGTTATTTTTTAAACACATCTAATGTCACATGTTATCTTGACATTTAATAATAAATATTTTTCTCACCTAAAATAATTAAATCTACCATTTTTGTATTATTTTTTTTAAATACACATTCTTTTTTCAAAATTAACGAGATATAAATTAAAAGCCTTCTATTTTAAACTAAAAAACATATATTTCTTACTTTTATTTTTACCAAATTCTATTGGTTAATTTTTAAAATTATCTTCTTATCAAATCTTTGTTTTTTGAAAGACAAAATAAGTCATAATTCTAAAATAAATATTTATTTTAAGATTGCATAGTACCACTTAAAGGCACACAAAATATAATATTTTATATCTTTTTATATAGAATCTACTATTAGTAAATTCAAAGAATTGGTTTTAGAAATTAAAATAAAATACTTTTAAAAAAATGTATTTAAATTAGACATCAATATTTTCAATTGTTTTTATTTCATTACCGTCTCTTTTACTTTTTTTTTTTGTATTTGTTACCAACTTACCATCAACAATATCATTATTTTCTTAAATTTAGATGTTTAACTAATTTTTTAATGTGTTCTTATTTCATTATAAATATTTATTTATTTTATAAATGGCTTCTTTAATTTATTAAATAATATTTTTTTCTTTTTATCTATTTTATTTTAATATTTCTTATTAAGGTATAATTTTTTAATCAAGTCTATTAAGATATAGAGTAGCTATTTTTTAATGTGGAATTTAGAGGTTCTTTTGATTGATTTTTGCATTGTTCGTGTTTAGTTGTATTATCAAGTGAGCGTAAGTTTAATTGTAAATTCAACTAAACATGTGCATGATTATATGTTATAGTTAGTACGAAAAGCCATCACGGACCATTCTTTCTATGAGGTTTTTTCTTTAGTAAATTTTCATACAATTTTACTTACACCATCATATTTTACGTTTCTGTCATTTACAATTGTTCGAGACGAGATTAGTCAATATTTTACTTTTTCAATTGTCATGTTAGGTTATTTAATTAAAATCTTAAACTCATGTACATATCAATGGTTTTCTCATACAAAACATTTATAAAAATTTGATATCATTATTTATTACTTATATTTTTACTTATACGTAATTTTAATCGTATATTTTAAAATATCATTTTATAATTAATAAAAAATTTATTTTATTTATTTTTCAACTCGTGTAATATACGAGTTTATTAAAGCTAATTATAAATATACCTATACATTCTAGAGAAGTTTAAAAAAATAAAATATTAAAAAATTTGCCAGAAATGCATAGGAAGTTCCACAGATGCTTGAGGGCATGCCTTTTAGTTGGTACGTTGTAGGATTTTCAGCGGTGTTAATATCTCATCAGATCAATGAGTAGGGGTTTCCGGAAAAAAGAAAAAAAAAAACTATTTCATAGAAACTTAGCTCCTTTCTAGTACTCTTAAGCATTTTCATGAAATCAACTTTAATTTACTAAATCTTGGACCTTCATATATTCTAATAAATTCTATTAATAAAAATCGTAAACCATATTTTAAAAATATCGTAAACAGATGACATGTTAGAAAAATCAGAATATTCATAAAGATAACAACACTTGTATTGAATTGTGAGCTTAAGTATAATTAAGTTGTCTTTCAGTATAGTTTTGGGTATCTTTGTCTTTTGTTTAAGACATCAATCGGGTGTTTAACATTGGCTTGCTTTAAGTTGTTTTAAAATCTTCAACATCATCAAATTCCTCTCAAGTCAAAATTTAATTAGACTTCTTAAATTTACATACTGCACGGGTTTATGTACTTTTAAGGACTAGAGAAACTCATATGCTACGACAAATTCATTTCTCTCATGTCAGATTTCTTTTTTATTGTTGTGGTTTGTTCGTCATCAGACTCTCTTCTTAATGTTGGATTCTCTTATTCCATGCCTCTTAGTTTTTCAAAAAATACTTGAAATTTAATTTTAAAAGATATAAACTGAAAATATCTATACTTGTTTTAAAAGAAAATAATAATAATATTGATTGTTTTATCAAAAGGAAAGTCAAATTAATTGTGTTTGTGATATATCATATTTAATAAAAGAGAGAGGTGAGAAGAAAACATTGAAATCCTAAAAATATGTCATGTGTTTCTTGAGTTGTTTATTTATTATTATTTTTCAAATTATAAAAGAAAATTCTACCTAGAAAAGCCAAAGAGCCAATGAAGGGTAGGAGGCGGGGCTCAAACACACAAGACATGGGCGTACCAAAAGCGTGAAGACCACCACACAAGCATCTAGTTTCTGTTTATGCTTTGTATCAATATGTGTATGCAACAATGAAAAATATAAAAATAACGGATCAAACAGTGTCACTTGACAATATTTAGCATTTTTATATCGACATTCATCTTGAATAGTATATATAATACATGTATATTCTATTAAAAAAATAGTAATATTAGAACGGAATAGACTTTAAATATTAGAGGTGCTCTAAGGTTTCATTTAGACTAGTGGATGGTTTTTCAGAATCAAGTTGAATATAATATAAATAGGTACATTTATTATCAATCGGATGGAGGAAGAGTAAGAGCACATGAATATGAAAATTGGAGGACGTGGGACGCACGTGACTTAGAGGCAACGGTCGGTTCAGAAATCAGAAATCATGTGTTATATCTACTCCTAAGGAACCGTTGGAGCATTTATTAATATTTGAATTCTACATTTTTTTTCTCAAATTTAAAATGTGTAAGTAATTAGAAAACCAATTGTACATTTCTCAACACTTATTTAGAAAGATGATTGTCTTTATAAGTTACATTTGTAAACGACCACTTTAAGTATAGTTAGATGATAGTGTTTCTATAAGGTAAACCATTTCCTCAAATCTAATCAATGATTGATTCTCTAACTTATAAATTCTAGAATCCAAATTTTTAGGTATAATGTAATTAAAAGGTGGAATACTTTGTCTACTTATGATATGACTTTATCCAATATGGGTCACATTTATATAGAGATGATACAAGATGGGTCACATGTATAGAAGATAAATAATTCGGTCACTAATGAGTGAAAATGGAATAACATAAGTTAAAAATGGTAACTATAGGTAACAAATTATTGAAACTATGATTCTATAATAAATATATAATAGTGATATGATACGCATACGAGAAACAAATGACGAAAAGTTATAAAAGGCGACATAAATGTAAGTTTGTAAATTGGCTAATAACAAGGAGTAAATATTAGACTCTTGTTATTTATGAACAAAACAAAAAGTGAATTAAGAACCGATCGTTAAAATTATGAGAATGATGATGGTCTAAGCATCAATCTAGTTCACGTTACATGAATTAGTCATAGGTCCTCTAATGTGTTTGATCAATTTGATACGGTTGATCTATCTTTTCTCATTGCAGATAAAACGGTATAAGAAATTAGAGGTGACCTATGTTGAAGCCCAAAAATCACATTTAGGGGCTGTTTGATTACACTGACTGGGTAAGATATGACTGAGTCAGAAGTTGACCCAGTTAAAAGTTCTGACTAAATATGTATCTGACTGAAATTTGGCTGTTTGATTCAGTGTCTGACTGACTCTGCTGAACGATAAAAATATAAAATTTATAACATCCACCACCACCATCACAATCACTTTCACCGGTCAATAATTTGACTTTCCCAAAACCCCCAAATGTCCCCTTCACCACCACCACCGCCACCACCTTCACCAGCGACGGGCACATCGAGGGGAGGCCGCAGGTGGATGATCGGCCGAGGAGATGGGTTGCGTAGGGAGGGGTTGGCCGTGCAGGTGGGGGTCGGCTGCGCAGGTGGGGGTCGGCCGCGCATGTGGGGGTTGCGCAGGGAGGGGCAGCACCTTTCCGGGTCAGCATGTTTCAGTTGAGGGTTTGGGTCAGAACCCACGGACCCGGTCAACCCACAACACAGGCACATCAAACACGCTGACCGGCTGATCGAGTCAGCCAGTCAACCCGGTCAGCCGGATCAGCCAAAATTAAACAGCCCCTTACACGTCCAAATAAGTCATTGTATAACATAGGGATGGAACTTGCATCCAGCCCCACCCATGTCCCACCTACTCCAAAAATAGTGTTTTTATATGAACAAGATTTGTAAAAACAACCCTTCAATGGTTGTTGATCTGAAAAGCGGATGATGTGTTGTTTTTTAGAGTTAAAAACGTTATATTAAAAATACTCTTAACTAGTTTTTGTTATAAGAGGGTGAAGAAATGTGCGGTTAGTAATGAAAGGAAAAAAATAATGACACGGCTAATAACAATCTAGATTCTAGACTCTAGACTAGTGGAGCATCATGGATTCTCTATCTTAGTTTGCTTGTTAAATTAAAAGTTAAGCACATTTAAACAAAGATCTATTATTTTCTTAAACACAACTAGTTCAAGGTTTTAAACTTGTTGGGCTTCAATAGTATAAACTACAACCAATATGTAACTAACTATCTAGCCAATAAGCAAATTCACATGGTATCATAATATTACAAGTTTTCAAACGAATTTGAAAAAAGGTGGGAAAACAAAACCTATTGTCAACCCAAAGAAACAAAAGCATCTGCTGTTTGCATCTCACACGCGTACGGAACTCACATGCACTCACCGTTTCCTTTCGTCTTCCTCTCACCAGTTGCTAAGTAATCTGTTGACTAATTATTGGAAAAGGATATAAAAACAAAATATATGCTGATCATAAAAGAACCGGATCGAAGAACACAAATGTGAAAAAAAGATGTGTTTGTACATCTTAAATATTAATATAAAAACACCATATTTATTGATAAATAAAATATTTTAATGCTCCGAACATGATAAATAATACATTAATTAAAATTATAGAAATTCATGGTCCAGAATTTTTTTCATAGGACGAAAATTTTAAGGTTCATTTCGCCATCATTATATAAAAAAGAGTTAATCTTGGTTTTTGTTTATGCGTTTTGCAAATTATCTCCACTTAAGTACCAACGTTTATTTTGTCCCCATTATTGGCTTGAGTTTTACAAATCGTTTTTATTTTCGTCCTTTTGACTAACGGTATTAATATTTTCTGTTAAGTGGATGTTAAAAAGACCAAAATGCCCCTCACCTCCTTCACCTCCAAAACCAACTGGACCCCACAACCTCCACAACCTCCCTCCTCTCCTCTGACTCCAACGGTGTCGCCTCCTCCACCAACCCCTCCTCCCTCAACACAACCCTAACACAATCCACCACACCTTTGTACGAACTCCCACTCCCCAACTGCAGCCTCTGTTTCACCATATCCATCGGCATAACACCGCGTCACTCGCCACCCTCGCCGCCACATGGGCAACGGTGTTATTAGGGTTTCGCCGCGAAAACTTCTCCTTACACATCTCGTAAACCGTGAAATACGTCGCGTGAGCCGGACCGGCGCCGAGCCCCATGGCTCTGATCCCGCGATAGAGCCCGGTCGGACCGTCGGACTTGAGAATCGAGTGAACTGCTTGCCGGAGACTCACTGATTTGATGGGGCATGAGCCTAATACTTGCATACGAGTCTTGATTGTGTCGATTTTAAACATCGCCGTGTGTTCCACCATGCCAGCGATGGAGACGGCGATCATGAACTGCTATAAGTGGAGGCCGTCGTGCGACGGCGACACGGTGGTTGTTGGGTGGTAGTCCGGTGGCTGTGAGATCGGAATTAGGTCGGAGTTTTTGAATTTTGCTGCCTCCGTCGTCGCCATTGAGGGGAATGATGGCGATTTGGTGAAGGTGGTGGGGTCTAGCTGGTTTTGGAAGTGAAGAAGGTAGAGGGGTATTTTTTTTATTTTTAACACCCACTTAACAGAAAATGTTAACACCATTAGTCAAAAGGACGAAAATATAAGCGATTTGCAAAACTCAGGCCAATAATGAAAGACAAAATAAACGCTGGTACTCAAGTGTAGATAATTTACAAAACTCAGGGACGAAAACCGAGATTAACTCTATAAAAAAATTGTTTGGTTCGGATCAAGTCGGGTTTGATCCGTTTATTTCCAAAAAACATTATTAAAACGATTTCCAAACTCTTGTACTTATGCTCATATATATATATCAAAAACCGTGTTTAAACAACTAGTTTGAGAATAATGTTGAAACGGATTCCAAATTTTTGCACAAATTGTTAAGAATAATGTTTAACACTAATGATGTTCAACGAATAATACGGTAAAAAAGTAAATATTATATTAACTGATAAAAGAAGTAACCGGTAGAATAAAACAAAAAAATTATAACAACTTGAAATAAAATACTTTACCATAAATTAAAAGTTCAAAGTGTTCCAAACAAATGTGATTAGATTTATTTCTGATTGTTGATGTTGAACGCCCAAACACACCCTTTTCCAATGCTACTCACCTGAAACACGGTCCCCTCCATCTTTCAAACCAATAAAGCAAAAAATTTTGTGCATACATACATATACATATACATATATATATATATATATATATATATATATTATTTTGTTTGTTTGTTTATGTGGTTCTAAAATAAAGAAACAAGGGTTCAGGGGTATCAAGTGAACACACCCAACCCCAGAAGCATACTTCGCTTTTTCCCTCAAAACACATGTTTCCAAACATCATGAAACGACATCGTTTGTGCCGCTTTCCCATTGTTCGCTTTTTCGATTTCCATTAACCCGGAAGAAACCCAATAACGTCTTTTTGTTCAAAAAGAGCCTCCACACGTGCATTCCTCCACCATTGCCATTTTCTTATTCCGTTCATACACCAATAACTTGTAAACTATTAATAAATTAATTAATGTTGTTATATTTCACTCTAATAAAATTAATTTGAGATACTATTAAACAACGATATACCATGTAACTTTTTTAAATCACAGTCTTAATATGTATCTTTTTCAGTCGAGAGGGCCAATCCTTAGATATGTGCGACATGACAACGTTTTCAAATACTTCCAAATTGGAAGAGTTCTTCATATGCTAAAAGTCTGATATATATTTTAACAAAAAATATTACATGTAAATACAGAATAAAAGATTTTTAAACAACATTATACAAACATAGTTATAAAATTCTAATATACGTATATTTTTTGTACTGTGATAAAATTCTGAAACCATCTTATGGATGAATATATTTTTTTTGTTTTGCACTGTGATAAATTCTACGGATCTAACAACTGAAAGTTACTATTCAAGAGTAATGATTTCGCTTTCTCTTTATACGGAACTTATTATACACTTCGTATTTTGTATTCCCAAAAATAAAATAAAAAATTTCAATGTCCGTCGGCCACCGGAAACTCCGGCGATGATTCCGTCAAGATTTCGATACAGATTCAACAAGTTTTCCGATCTTCTCCACCAACTCCGGTGATATCTTCTTCACCGGCTTACGTTCTTTCA
Source organism: Flaveria trinervia (assembly GCA_025506515.1). Taxonomy (NCBI): domain Eukaryota; kingdom Viridiplantae; phylum Streptophyta; class Magnoliopsida; order Asterales; family Asteraceae; genus Flaveria; species Flaveria trinervia. The sequence continues at coordinate 96,918,915 of CM046452.1, read as the reverse complement.
CCTGCCGGAAATCAAACCCGAACGCATCCGAAACATCTTCGGAGCTCCACCCAGCGTTCTGTAAAGACTCCGACAACCGATTTGCTTTCACCAACAGAGCATCAAGAACAGCTTGATTGTCTAACAGTACCATCTCACCGTCGAAGAACCCCGAGGACGAAACGCCGACGATGTCCGACACGTCGGAGTCAGCCCACCCGCCGTTCTTCAAAACCGACCCGATTGCTGCACATACGAATCGACCCATTCGGGACCCCGGATCTAGGGATCTCAAAGTACCGATCAGGTGACGACGATGAAGAAGAAGAAGAGTTGGAGTTCCTCTTCCGGCGGTCCACGGCGGCGTCGCTCCAAAACTCCACCCATCTCGGCGTTCTTCCGCCGGCCACCGCGTCAAGGCTCCGGCGAGAGATCCCCGACGACATTCCGCCGGATTTTTGAGTAATTGAACGTTGTTTCATTACGTTTTGGGGATCGGACTTTGCGAACAACGTCGATTTCTCTCTGTCGAAGAAATCCGATAGATCAAACCCACAGCAAAAGATCTGATTCTCGTCGACGTAGAATATTGGGTTTCCGGCTAACGATGGGTTACAGGGTATGTAGCAGTGGTTAAACACAGGTACCAACATCGGAGCTCGTTTCAAAGCGTTTCTCGCGATCTTCATCGCTTTTTCAGGCTCCGACGGCCGACAACCCCATGATTTCGACCACAATGCGTTTCTAGCGATATGAAACGATATGGAAGCGATGGGTAGGTCAAGTGTGGCTCGTAGTTGTTGTCGGGCTGAACCGGATGACCGCCAATCGGGGAACCCGGTCCGACCGGCAACCCGCCGGAGAGAATGGCTTTAAGGTCCGGTGGGAATGCAAAGCCGAATTCAGCTTCGGCTCTTGCGAATTCTTTCTCCGATAGCCCCTGTTGGACCCGTACGCCGGAGGTTTTGAGGTGGGTCAAGACTTTATCGGCGAGGGTGGTGAAGGAGATGAGGCTGTTGCGAGCTGGAAGTGGGTCGACGGAGATGAGGCGGCGGCTCTGGCGGAGAGACGGCGGAGTCCGGCGAGATGGGCGGGGTTTAAGCCGCTCATTCTTCTGTCAACATCCACCATTTTTCTTGATCTCGAATGATTCTTTCGGTGGTGTTTGTAAGTTAATTGTCAATAACTTTGATGGGAAGATTGGGAAAGAAATAGATGGAGTGTTTGCGGTGAGGTTGTTTTCAAAGAAGAGAGAGAGAAGAAGTGATAATGGTGAAGTGAAAACAGGGGAAAGAAGGGGGTTGATGATGATTCGATTGGAAAGAGGGGTTGGGGTATTTGTAGCTACAATAATGGTGGGACCCCTTTTTGTAATTAGATCTTCTTCGTCGTTGTTTTTTCCCTTTTCTTAAGTTTCGTCTCTTTAATTTTCACCACCAAAACAAGTTTCCTTTTAACTTCATTTCTATTTTCCTTTTTCTTTTGTGATCAGAACTTCACGCCAGTTAATTCTAGCAACAACGGTAGATAAACTTTTAGTTTTTTTATATTGACAGCAAATTAGATTACTAACTGGTCACTGAACTACCAAATTATTTTCATTACTTGAATATGTAACTCGAGGCATTACTCAAGAGAAAAATATTATAATTCACCTTACACGTATGTTAGAGGTAGTAGAAGTATGTTTAGTTCCAAACTAATAGCTTCTTTTTCAAATAAATTACATTCTTTTATGAGTTTTGTTTTGTAATCATGATATATTGTGAAAGAAATATATAATTTTTAGAAAATTCATGTTAAGATAATAAATGTAAACTAGTACTACACCGATAAAATGACTGTTGTCGATGTCTTGAAGACCTGAAAGGAGAAGATAAACTCTTACACTCACCATAAGAGATGGTAACTTATGATCCATATTCATCGTGAGAATTAGATAACTTTTTTAAAAGTTGAGAGAAGTTTGAGAAATACAATGAAGAATACTTGTGAAGGAGATGATTCATACTCAGGTACCAATGTATGTTATTATACATGAAGGGGCCTATGGGGTGAAACCCTTCAGTTGGAGATCTTTTCTTTCTAGGTGAACTAATTTTCCTCGTTTGTTATCTCTGTCTTGGTTTTCAAATGTATCTCTTTTGTATATAATAATTTGATCTCCTTTAATTGCTCTATCAGTCTTAACTTTTCATACGAACTTGACTAATTAGCAATAAGTTTTGATTTTTTTATTAGTGTTAAACAATAACTGTTAACCTATTCGGATCCTATCAAGGATCCTTCCTTTCTAGTTGATTTTGTAGTGTGGTCCTTTATCGATATGAGTTGTCTAGTTTTATGTTGCTTTGAACCAAGTACCCTAATAGTGAGCATATATTATTTTAGTGTGGCCGAAAGTCCTTGCCTATCATGGCAAGAACCTTTGTAGCCCTTATATAATGTAAGTATCTATTTGTCATGTCATCTTGGCTATGTCATGATGTTTTGCTAGGGCTTCTTGACCTTACTTACGTCACTAACCTTGTATACATCGTCATAAAGAATTTGTATTAGCCACAATCTACTAATCGTTACTCTTTCACATTATTATGTTCCATCTGTATAGTTATAAAGTTTACAAAACCGTAATAATATTGTCTTATCAATTAGTTTAAAATTAGGATTGAGTTTTGATTATGCTAATAAAAGATGGAATCTTAAATTTATTTTTAAAATCACTTAGCATGTGACAATATAATTGATAAAAGAAATGGTTATTTGATATGAAACGGTCAAGATTTAGGTATTCCAATTAACAATTACATGTAGCATAGCTGCATAGAACCCCATAGATGAATAAGAATCTAACCAAAAACTTTTAATATTTTAAATACAATATCTTGAAAGGTGACCGTTACAGAAGTTGTGCGTAGGTAGATGTAAAACAGGTAATATCTAAGTATTGGTTGGATTTGTTAAAAGTTTTTGGAAAAACTATATTAAATATTTACATTTTCTTGTAAGTATTTACAAGCAGTATAATGATAATTCAAATATATATAATTGCAATTTGCAAATTAAACATCATGTATTATTATTTGTTCTGTATCAAATTAGTAATATTGACCGTGTTTTATGTCTTTTATATTACTTTGATGGGGAGACAAGATGTGCTTAGCGAAATAATAGCAACGTAAATGACGTGGGTTACCGTTAATGTTGAAGTCGGACCCATCTTGCTTGTTTTGTGGGGCCCTGGAATACTAAAGTAAGATTGCATGAACTCGGTATTCGCCTAAACGGCGCTGATCCCTTTTGTTTATTTAATTTAGAGAAATGACTCAATTCAAATGGTTTGTTGATTCTATGTGTTATATATGTTATTATGTTAGCGAGTGTAATAAAAAAATGCATACACAACGGTTGTAAACACGGGCCTGGGTGAAGATACCACCTCCACCGGGCACCACCGAGACTTCTTTTTGATTGTTCCAAACAGGGAAACGAGGAAACATGGTAAAGTTGGGACACACCCTTTTAAAAACATGAAAAGATCCGAGAAAATGGGATAATATTGATGTGACGACTATGTGCCAAATAAAAAAAACGTGACGACTATCACTGGCCTAACACTCACTAAACATGTGTAATGAATCTCTTAGTGTGAAAAGATGAAAATATTTTTTTTTTAAATTTAATGTATTTTATTATTTATAAAGAGTTTCAGATGAAGGAAAGATAAGTGGTTTGAAGGTGATGGAGGGCAACACCCATTAGTTTGATCCCGCTAAGGAGGTTCACGTGGCTCTATAGATGGTGGCGTTCTACGTCCGTGAGTTGAGTACATGAGACTCACGTCTACCACTCATGGTTTAACACATGAGCTAATAAGCTTTATTTCATGATTACTCACAATTAAAAAAAACTAACTTAAATAATTTTGAAAACAAGAAAAGCTATATGATGCAAAAGATTTAAAGACAAGTTAGGGGCTGTTTAATTACCACTTACTCGGTAAGATCTGATTGAATCAGATGTTGGCTCAGTTAAAAGTTTTGATTGAGTTTGTTTCTAACTAAAATTTGATTGTTTAATTAACATTTGTCTAGACTCTGCTGAATAATAAAAATAACCGTATTGCCTCGAAGTGAGTCTGCATACCTTTGTACTATTTCTCCTATAACCCCCACAAATGGTGTGAATACTAAATACACACACAATCACCCCTCAAATGTCTTCACTAGAAAACCACCACCATCGCCGGCACCTCCTTCCCCACCGCCTCCGATCTCACATCCTTAATCTACAATGGCTATGCAAACCAAAACTTCAACCTTTGCCGCCTCTAATCTCGCCCTAGTTTCCCAATCCTCCACCACCAATTTCTTCAAAACCACATCTGAAGTTACATCTCCTCTCTTTTCTCTTTAAAGTTGCAAGACCGGCGACGGTGGAAACAAGATGGCGCCATCGGCAACGATGGAAGGAGGTGACAGTGGTGGCGGAGAACGACAAAAACAGCAGAGGGAAGCGAGTGGAGGGGACTGGTGAAGAGGAGAGGGTAGATGGTTTTGGTTAGTGAAGGAAATTTGAGGGTCTCGATCAGCCCCTTGCAACCGGTCACTCACCGTTGCCGGAATATTAAACGCGTTGACCAGCTAGTCAGCCAACCAGTAGTAAGCCATGATCAACCCCTTTTAAACAACCCCTTATAATATTAGAGTAAATACACAAATCCTCCTATGGTACTTTGGCTAAATTAAAATTTGATCTTTAAATTTAAATTTTAACGAATTTGATTCCCTGTAACACTATATGATTTCATAGACGGTTCATTGAATTAACATGAGTTGAATTTTTTGTTAAATTAGTAAAAAATTACTTATTCAATTCAGTATTGAAAATCTAAACAAGTTTATTCTTTACATGTGTAAAACCCAGAACTAAATTGCATAAATCAAACATTAAATCTTAATCACATATAAAAAAATTTGCCATCCCCACACACAAAGGCGAATGGCCACACGCCCTCCCCACCTTGAAATCCATCTTCACATCTTAAGAACTCTTCCACCATCTTAACTTTTGTTTGATTTGTGGTTTATTAAGTATTTTTGTGATATAATTAAGTTTTTAGTTGATTTGTTGTTTATGTAAGATGATTTGTGATTTGGTTAGTATGATTTATTATTTAGTTTAGGATTTTGTTAGATTTGTGATGTTAGATAGTATGATTTGTGATTTAGTTTAGGAATTATTTGATTTGTGATATTAGTAGTATGATTTTTTACTTTAGTTTGTCTGGTCAGTGATTTGGTTTAAAAAACAAGTTTACTTTAATACATAATATTTTAACATTTTGCAGATGTTAAAAAAAAGTTTTTTCATTTGCAGATGTTTGGTTCACCTCTTCTGTTGCAGATGTCTGTAGAGTTGGTACGCAGACCGCATACGTTTCAAAAAAAACAAAAAATACCTTAGAAGGGTGGTGTTGTGACTCTTAATGATCAACTACAAAGCGGAATAATTTATTTGATTCGTTGTATGACCACCATGCACCCGTTGTAACTCCTGGCCAATTGGCTACAAGGCAAAGTAGTTTGTAAAGGGGGATTTTGGCATGAGTTAAGAGAGAAAGACAACAAGAATGAGAAAACATGGGAGAGGGAAGGATAAGGTTTATTTTTACTTTTATTTTTTTAATTTGTTAAAATAGGGAAGGACGAAAGTTTGTTGAATCAACCAACCAAAGTAGTGTCGTTATACCTAGGGACCGTCTTTAAGAGCAAATAGTGCTCTTAGAGGCCGAATTCTTAAAGTTGACGATTCAAAGACAAAAACCATATGTTTCATAGTGTAGAGATGGGATTCGTAAACCGATTTCAAGCGAATCTTTTTTGAACGAGCTTCGAGCGGTTCACGAGCCAAGAGCTTTTTTGAACAACTCTATCAAGTGGTGGATGGCCGATAATAGTATAGAGAAATAGTACCTTTAAAACAATAAACAAATTTAACTAAATTACATTATTAGTGTTTATTAGTAAAATGAGTAAGATATCATTTCATTTAACAAATAAAACTAAAGTTGTTAATAGATTGTAGTTAATTGAAAAGGATTTCAAACCAGTGACGGGCCCAGAAATTTTATTGACGGGTGTCAGATATTTTTGAGTCCAGCTATATATTGTTAACTATTAAATATTTTTTTTGTATGGCTTCATTCGTGTCGGGTCGGATCATATATTAAAGAGTTAAAACCAATTTGAAATTTCAAACACATAATATAAATTCATCAATTGCTTTAAAAAAAGAAGCTAAATTGAGGATTTGCACTTGTTTAGAGTCGGGTTTGAGAGGTTGATGTAACCGTAAACAAATGGGCAACTAGTGACATGCGACACTAACAACAAACTTCCGACAAAAACTAATTATTTAAAAGCTTAGGATGACAATGACACTGAACTAATCGTCTGTTCAATTAGCGCTAATATTATAATATAAGAATTGTAATTGAATTGTGCATTAATTATTATGTTAATAGTTTACATGTTGAGATTATAATAGATTTGTAATTGTAACACTTATTGGGGTTTAGTGTCAAAAACTGATGTTGTGAAAAGTTGTTTTGGGATCGGAGTTGAAATTTCATGAGGGTCGGTGTTAATATTTCTTGGGGGTCGTTCGGAAATGAATCGTACATATAGTAACAAAATAAAGTTTTTATGGGGTGCGGGTGAACCCCATAAGCACCCTTTGAGTACGCTCCTGTTTCAAACCACATGAAGGGAAATAGTAAATTTAAAACTATTGAAGAAAAAATGTTACTTTAATCAAACCGAATGGAGAAAAAGTGAAGTTTACTTTTTATATAGAGTGAATTATCATTTAATTATTTTTAATTTGATAATATTTTTAATTATAAATTAACAAAGTTAATTTTTTTTTGGATCAAAATAATAATTTTATATAACCTTTGAGAGGCAGATATCAAAAAAAACAAATTTAATGAAAATAATATATGAAGGAAAAACCACAGTTTCCTCTTTCATATATTATGAGATTTAGGTGGAACATATTAAAAATCATATGCACCGATACTATTAATCATATCATATATGATTTCGTTTTAGGTGGAGCGTACTATAATGCTGTTTTGTTTATATGATTCTGTAAACTTTTTAATTGGATGAACAAAATAATGTATGCATAAATTATCTATTAGACAAAGCGTAATAATTATAAATCACCAAATGATAATTTATATTCTCATGGAAATTTAATTTTTCCGTGTTTCCAAATCTTGGTCCTTACCAAACAAAATAAACTATGCATAATCATTTTTTCATTTAAAATTATTGTGCAAGTTACTATAAGCATAGGATTGTCGTTTTAAGAATACCATGATATATTTATCTTTTTTTATCACACATATAACCGGTATATTTTCAATTTATGTATTACTATAAGCACACCACAAATGATTTTTAACCCAACTGATTAATATTAGATACTCATAACATATAAATATGAGGATGACATGAGTTTAATTTTCACTTTAAACAAAATGCTAATAGTTGAGTATGTGAGTTTTTTCAGTAATAAGTTTCCTTTTAATTGAGTTGGAAGTTCGATCCCGACTAAAAAACCAATAAGTAAGCCCGATTAGTATTAACATATATGTTCCGAAACTGTGTAAAAAAAACTATAAGCACACCAACTTTTTTGCGGCCAATTCTTTTTGACAAGTGATGACTTTGTATGACTTGGACTCTTGTAGCTTACATGGCGTCAATTAACGTTAGGTGATAAAAATATTATAGTTTTTAAATTAACCGCTTAACTCTTCTAAATAAATATGATTATAATACTCTTAATTTAATTTAACGTGTTTCTTTAGATTCATATAAAAAATCTCATACGTAGGTACCCGCGCACGTACGTACGTACGTACTATATTTTATACTGAAGTTTTTCAATAAATAGTATATTTGTACGTATTATATTTTATACTGAAGTTTTTCAATAAATAGTATATTTTATATTGAAGTTTTTTTCTACAAATTTATAATTCCTTATTAATTTTCTAAAATATAATTATGTTTAGAGGAAATTTCAATTTTGCTCCTTGATATTTGATAAAATAATCATTTTTTCTCCAAAACTTTAAAAACATCAATTTCGACTTAAAAGTTTTATCATTTGTTTTGATATCAATTCAAACTTTTATTATTTTGGATTTAAATTGAAATATCTAAAAAACTTTTAAACTGAAAACGAAACAAATTTAAAATGTTTGAAAGTATATTAATGTTTTTAATATTTTGAAGTAAAATTGTTAATAAACAAAATCGAATTTAACTAATATTTTTATTTGTAGAAGATTATACGCAACCTTTCAAAGGCTACTTGTAGACAATTATTGGTAGTATCTAGAAATTTTAACCGACAAAAACATTATCATATATTTGTGTGAAAACTAGATGAGAACCATGAAATCTTGATTGAAACTCGTGGTGTAATTTTTGTTTTACTCTCTTTTTTGTATGTTTTTCTAACTTTTTGCTAGTTTTTTTTATTAAAAAGGATTGTCAAAAAAGAAATTTACAACTTGCACAAAAATGCTGCAAGTAAAACTCTATAAAATAATAGTTATTAAATGTAATTCATCCAAAAGCATAATATTTTGCTTTCAGAGAATAAGTCATTTTTTAGAGAGACCTATTATGTCTTTTAAATATAGATGTACTTACAAATAATTTTATTTTGAGATTAGAAATCACACAACCTGTTCTTTTTTTCTTTTTCTGTTAAAATTTTATACTATCCTTTACTTTCAAAATGTATACATTATGTATACATTTTCTATTGTGACATCCGTCATCTTAAGGTCCGTCGAACGACATAATTAACCAAAAATTATTTTAGTTATTCTTCATCTTCTTCGTGAACTTCTGTTTTAAGGAATCATGTTTTTTTATTACCTTGTTGTGACAACCCGTATATTCTGGTTAATATCATTAAGCTTTGCATTCTATTATATATTAAATTCAGGATATACATCGCTAACTGAAACCCCATCATCCGATTATTACACTCATTAAAACTATAATTAAGGATGAATTAATAATAATAATAATAATAATCATTGATGCTACACCCTCCTAACTATTCATACTATCTAGTTAAACTATTTAATTAAACTTACTCTAAACTAACTAAAACTACAAAATAACTAATAGAATATCATACATAAACAAGGGACCAAAATACAAATATAAACTTTATCTGCGTAGAAAGCTATAACCGACCCATCACCCCCATAAGGCCACTACACATCCGAAAACCCTAACTTCCCACATAAATAAAACGACGGCAAAAACTCATCCACCGTGAACCAACATCTCGACAGCCCTGCATCAATCGTTCGGCCATTACGATTCAAACGTCGCTCGTAGCCGCATCACGACACCGACCGCTTGATCCGCACCGATCGCTTCACCGTGCGCGAGACCCGGCAGCCCTCCTTCCTTACCCTCGACTACCCACGACTCACGGGCACTATCGCTTCTCTCGTAAGCGGTTAGGTACGTTTACTCTTCGTTGATCATGAAAATACGTCTGGTTTCGTTTCGGCTTCATTCGGTTACCATTGCTTGATGACGGGGCCTCGTTGGGTTGCAATTTGTTGATCACGAGTGTCTTCCGCGGTGTGAGATTTTGTGTGTGTGTGTGTGGTGTGTGTATAAGCATGCGATGGTGTACATGTATACGTATGAGTTTTTTGGTGGGTTCATATATATTGCATGTGGTCTAATGCTTCTGTGAGAAATTTGTGACTAAAGGTGTATGTAAACAATCTAATAATGCATCTTTATGTTGTGTATGTATGCTTGTATAGCGTGTTTTTCATGTGTGTTAAATCCTATGTTGTGTGTGTGTGCATCCATAATTATGTGTGAATGATGTTTGGCAGAAAGGATTATGATGCATGCATGCATGCATATGTGAGTATGTGTTAAATTGTATATATGTTAAGGAGGTTAGGTGCATGGGGTGGTTATGTAGAGTTGGGCGCATGACATATGTGTGTGTGCATGTTGGGCGCACGACATGTATCATGTACGTGCATACAATCAGATGTTAGGTGCATGAGTTACAAACTTTTGGGCGCATGCGAATTTCAAGTGTGTGTGTGCGTGCTTTCGCAAAATGAGTTGTTTGCGTGCGTATGGTATATTATAGGCTTGTGTAAAATATATAATGTATTGTGTAGTATGATGTTATTGTTATGTGGGTATCGACGACCGATACCGTAACTGACCTGTGACCGCGAAACCGTACGTTGCTCACACTCGTAAATAATAACTTACATTAATTATATTATGATTAATGAAACACAGGTTAACCAAACCCTAAACGTTGTGCGAGCATTACTTCTTTGATGTGCAATCAAGGTGAGTCTTCACGGCCCTTATTTTACTTTCTTCCTTTTTGGGGGAGAAAAATGCAAACGATTTACAAAATGGTTTTAGTATTATTGATATCGCCTGTTACGTTGGTGCAAACATTCTTGAAAAGTCCTTACATTCTCGAACCGTTAGTAATGTGTAGCGAGGTAATTCTGAGTAGTACTACTGGGTTGACAAACCCCGCCCGGGCTAGTCACGCTAGCTTGATTGGAGGTCAAACGGGCGCGTTATTGACCTAACATTTGTCACTGTCTGGTGAGACGTGATGGGAAGGCAACAAACATACGAACATACGAACATACAAACAGTCAGCCTCGGTTCGAAACGCTAAGTAACTTGATTATAGGCTAGCTACCTATCGATATGCTTTAATTACTTTACCATTCAAACAGTTACAAACATTTTTACCTGTGATAAAACCTGTGAACTCACCAACTTTATGTTGATACACTTTAGCATGTTTTCTCAGGTAATAGGAACGCTTAAGCTTGTGATGCACGATTAAGGAACGCACTCAGGACATGCATCATCAAACATATTTACTTGCATTGAATATTTTGTTTTGACTTAGCATTTATAACTTCAGTATTGTTTACATTTCATTATTCGCTTCCGCACTGTTATTCATTTCAGTTTTATGCTTCCGCACTAATGTTTATTTCTTCTATGCTACTCTGATTTAAGTCAAACATTTATTATTAAATTCATTTAGTGTCATTCGATATGACCGTGTCTGAGATCCTGGTTTGTCAACGCCTTGCGGTAAAACCCCGCACGTGGAATTTGAGGGTGTGACAGATTGGTATCAGAGCCACAGGTTATAGAGAACTAGGATTGCATTTGCATCTAGACTATAGCCTTAGACACACACTAGCATTGCACGGATACAATTACTTGTTTACGACTTTTGGATGTACCATTCATGGCATACTCGCACTACGTTACAGGATGGCCACATCATCATCATCTGAACCATCGATGTCACCTATATCACTCTCGACTAGCAGGGAGACCGAGGATTCCGCTCGTCTGCCTTCAGCATCTATACCTGTTTCTTCACCCCCGGAGTCTAAGAGACGCCGACTTGAGCCTACCGTTGCCGCTACGGGGTACGGGGAGCCCTTAAATGCCCATGACTCACCTAACACCCATGATTGGGACTGGTACCAGGATTGATTGCCCGATGGATTAGGGAGGAGAACGTGCCCTAACCTCCTACTCCCTTCACACCTGCTTCTACTCCTATCCTACCATGTATTCCTCACCCGCCTGAACAATCTTTCGCCCCTTTGTAGCTGCGATGAAACGTGAGGTACGCTATATGCATCAGACAACGGAAGGGTTAAAACCCTATCAGAGGATCAGGCTCGAACACATAGACGCATAGAACTCCAGAAAGAAAGCCTTGAATCCACTGGCAAGTGTCATAATAGACTCGTTAAGGAATTTAAACAACTAGTGGCTCGTGTTAACACTTTAGAGGCTAGAGCCGTGAATCCGAGCAGCATCGTGTTCAAGCAGTAGTGAGAATTGCGGAATTAGAGGCACAGGTCAAAGCTCTAGTTGCACAACAAGAAGAAGAGGAGCTCGAAGAGGAACCTGAGGAGGAACCTGAGGAAGACCCTGAGGAAGACCCTGAGGAGGTTCCAGAAGATGATGAAGAAGATGCAGCATCAGTTATCTCTTCAGCTGGTGACGAGACCTAAGCATTTCATGTCATTTCCTTAACCTAGGTGGGAAGGGTTGTTCCCATCCAACTGATATATATTTTGAATTTTGATCATTTGATTTGAATATATTGTACTCCTTACATTTATTTTCATCGAAGATTAGATTTGATATTTTTTTGGTTGATGTGGCTTTGTGAAATACATGATTATTTATATTGTACATTATGATGACTATATATTATATATTTTCTCATATTTGTGTAATGTGAATTGAAGAATCATGTCTGGAAGAAGACCTGGACGCCCGAGTGGGCGGGAAACGTCAACATGACTCAAGCTGAACTGGATGCCATCATCAATGAGCGTGTAGCCGACGCGCTTGCAGCTTATGAGCAGACCCGCAATCAGACCAGAACAACCAGAATCTGAATCAAGGTCCCTCAGTCTGCACCTTCAAGATGTTTATGGACTGCAAGCCCCAATCTTTCAGTGGTTCTGAGGTGTGCGTTACGTTCTCGCTGACTGGAGAAACTTGAGTCAGTATTCGCCATGTGCAACTGTCCTGTTGAGAGTCGTGTCAAATACGCCTCTGGCACATTGGAAGGACCCGCTCTGACATGGTGGAACTCACAGGTCCAGACTTAGGACTTGGTGCTGCTAATAGTCTGCCATGGGAGGATTTCAAGAAATTGATGAAGGAAGAATACTGCCGAGGAATGAAGTCCAGAAGCTAGAAAGTGAATTCTGGAATCTTAAAATGGTCGGCTCCAATATTGAGGAATATACGACTCGTTCACACGAGTTGGCTACTTTATGTCCTCAGATGGTAGACCCAGACTACAAAAGGATAGAGAGGTATATTGATGGGTTAGCTCCTCAGATTCAAGCTAGTGTTATAGCTGCGGAACCTGAGACTATTCAGCATGCCATCCGACTAGCTCACAGACTCACTGATCAGGCAGTGGCGCAGGGCACTCTACCTAAACGTAGTACTACATCCGGTTCATCTGACTATAAAAGAAAATAGGATAATACCACCAGCAAGTCTTCAAACTCGAACAACACCCAGCAACAACAAGTCAGAAAGTTTGACTCTTCCAGAAGCTTCACCAACAATAATCAGAACAACAACAACAATGGTCAGGGAGCAAGTAACAATGTGGGCAAGTATCCAAAGTGCAAGAAATGTAACTTTCATCATCATGGCCAATGTGATCGTTTTCGTTGTCAAAGGTGTGGAAAAATGGGCCATGCTGCTAAAGACTGTAGGGGTGAACTGATGACAGGCAAAACCTTATCAACAACGACAGGGTGAAGTGACTAGAGGCTGTTATGAATGCGGTAAAGAGGGTCATTACCGAAAAGATTGCCCGCAACTGAAAAATGGGAACAGGGGTAACAATGGAAACAACAGTGGAAATGGCGTAAAAGGACGTGCCTTTGTGATTGGGTCTGGCGAGGCAAGAAATGATCAAAACGTGGTTACTGGTACGTTTCCTCTGAATGACTGTTTTGCTTCAGTATTATTTGATACAGGTGCCGATAAGAGTTTCATATCTACCAAATTTAGCAAACTTTTAAATGTAACCTTGACTGAAATGGAACCTAGTTACACAGTAGAACTAGCTGACGGTAAATTGATTGAGGCAACTCATATCCTAAAAGGATGTATCCTAGAACTAGCAGGACACAAGTTAGAAATAGACCTTATGCCTGTTACACTTGGTAGTTTTGACGTGGTTGTCGGCATGGACTGGTTATCCAAAAACCAAGTTGAGATTTTCTGTCGTGAGAAAATCATTCGGGTACCCCTTTCCAGTGGTGAAATCTTATCCGTTCAGGGCGATAAAAGTGGTGTAGTCTCGGCATTATATCGTACATGAAAGCTCAGAAGTACTTACGTAAAGGTCATACCGCTATCTTAGCTATGATCACCGAGAAGACCACTAGAGAAAAGAAGATCGAAGGTATCCCTATCATTTGTGACTTTCCTGAGGTTTTCCCTGAAGACTTACCCGGTCTTCCACCGCACCGTCAGGTCGAGTCCCAGATTGATTTGACGCCTGGAGCCACACCTATTGCAAGAGCACCGTATAGACTAGCTCCAAAAGAACTGGAAGAACTGTCTACTCAACTACAAGAACTCTTGGATAAAGGGTTTATCAGACCTAGCTCATCACCATGGGGAGCCCCAGTCCTGTTTGTCAAGAAAAAGGATGGGACTTTTCGCATGTGTATCGATTACCGTGAACTGAACAAAGTGACGATTAAGAATCGTTATCCTCTTCCCCGTATCGACGATTTATTTGACCAACTTCAAGGGTCAAGTTTCTATTCCAAGATAGATTTGAGATCAGGATATCATCAACTGAGAGTCCGAGAGGAGGACATATCAAAGACAGCATTCAGAACTCGTTACGGTCACTATGAGTTTTTGGTTATGCCTTTTGGGTTGACCAATGCACCAGCGGTGTTCATGGATCTTATGAACCGCGTGTGCAAACCCTACCTGGACAAATTTGTCATTGTTTTCATCGATGACATATTGATATACTCAAAGAACAAGGAGGAGCATGAGGAACATCTTCGATTGATTTTGGAATTACTTAAACAAGAGAAACTGTATGCCAAGTTTTCGAAGTGTGACTTCTGGATTCGGGAAGTCCAATTCTTGGCCATGTGGTCAATGAGAAGGGCATACATGTCGATCCAGCAAAGATAGAAGCTATCAAGAACTGGGCTACGCCAAAGACCCCGACGGAGGTACGGCAATTTCTTGGATTGGCTGGATATTACCGACGATTTATCGAAGGGTTTTCAAAGATCGTCCAACCACTTACAACGTTAACACAAAAAGGCACTACGTATAGTTGGGGTGACAAGCAAGAATCATCATTTCAGTTCTTAAAACAGAAACTCTGCACAGCACCGATATTATCCCTACCCGAGGGAACAAAAGATTTTGTAGTGTATTGCGATGCATCTATTCAAGGTCTCGGTTGTGTGCTAATGCAACGTGAGAAGGTGATCGCATACGCTTCCCGACAGCTAAAGGTCATGAGAAAAACTACACGACACACGACTTAGAATTGGGAGCCGTTGTGTTTGCTCTCAATATATGGAGACATTACTTGTACGGTACCAAGTGCACCATTTATACCGATCACAAGAGTCTTCAGCATATCTTCGAACAGAAGGAATTGAATATGAGACAACGTCGCTGGGTCGAGTTGTTGAACGATTATGACTGTGCGATTAAGTATCATCCGGGTAAGGCGAACGTGGTAGCTGATGCCTTAAGTCGGAAGGAGACACCTAAGCCGAAACGAGTTCGAACGTTACAACTCACCATTCACACCGGATTACCCGATCAGATACGTAATGCTCAACTTGAGGCTTTGAGAGACGAGAACCTGAAAGCTGAATCACTACGAGGTATGGAGAAGCAACTAGAAACTAAATCTGACGGAATTCATTACTTTATGGACCGAATATGGGTCCCTTTGTATGGAGACCTACGAGAACTGGTAATGGATGAAGCTCACAAGTCTCGATATTCCATCCATCGGGTTCAGACAAAATGTATCATGATCTGAAGGTTCTATACTGGTGGCCAAACATGAAAGCTGACATCGCCACCTACGTAAGCAAATGTTAACCTGTTCTAAGGTTAAGGTAGAGTATCAAAGGCCATCTGGTTTACTTCAACAACCAGAAATTCCGGTATGGAAGTGGGATAGATATCGATGGACTTTATCACGAAACTACCTCAAACCCCAGCGGATGTGATACCATTTGGGTGATCGTAGATCGTTTGACGAAATCCGCACATTTCCTACCAATCCGAGAGACTGATAGAATAGAGAAGTTAACCCGTATTTATCTAAGGGAGATAGTCTCTCGGCACGGTGTGCCAATCTCTATCATCTCCGATCGTGACGCTCGATTTACTTCACACTTCTGGCAATCTTTACAACGAGCATTGGGAACACGGTTAGACATGAGCATGCATATCATCCTCAAACGGATGGCCAGACTGAGCGTCGATCCAGACCTTGGAAGACATGTTACGTGCTTGCGTGATTGACTTCGGCAGCAGTTGGGAAACTCACCTACCGTTGGTTGAGTTTTCTTACAATAATAGCTATCACACGTCAATCAAAGCCGCACCATTTGAGGCACTTTACGGGCGAAAGTGCCGATCACCTATTTGTTGGCGGAAGTTGGAGAAAGTCAACTCACGGTCCCGAACTTGTGCATGAGACGACTGAGAAGATCGTGCAAATTCGTAACCGTATGGCAGCAGCACGTGACGACATAAAAGTTACGCTGATAATCGCCGTAGACCGTTGGAATTTCAGATTGGCGATAAGGTACTTTTGAAAGTGTCACCTTGGAAAGGTGTGATTCGTTTCGGGAAACGTGGAAAACTAAACCCTAGGTACGTGGGACCATTTGAGATTGTCAAACGGGTTGGTCCCGTAGCCTATCAATTGAATCTACCTGAAGAGCTTAGTGGAATACACAATGTGTTCCATGTTTCGAACCTGAGGAAATGCATTGCAGATGAGACTCTCGTCGTTCCGTTAGATGAGATCCAGGTGATGAACAACTGCGTTTCATCGAGGAACCGGTGGAAGTGATGGACCGAGAGGTCAAGACGCTTAAACACAGTCGTATCCCTATCGTCAAAGTCCGTTGGAACTCAAAGCGTGGACCAGAGTTTACCTGGGAACGTGAGGATCAAATGAAGAAAAAGTACCCACAACTGTTCAACGATCAGGCATCTACCCCCTAAGGTATCCATTTTGTCTTATGATATCTTACCCTTAAATTTCGAGACGAAATCCCTTTCAACAAAGGAGATGTCACAACTCTGTCAAACCATACATGTCCGACACATTACAAACCGCCAAACCTAACTGAATCTCATGCATTTGACCACCTATCATTCTAATTTTCGGGACGAAAATTCTTTCAACAAGGGGATGATGTGACAACCCGTATATTCTGGTAATATCATTAAGCTTTGCATTCTATATATATTAAATTCAGGATATACATCGCTAACTGAACCCCGTCATCCGATTATTACACTCATAAAACACTATAATTAAGGATGAATTAATAATAATAATAATAATAATCATGATTGCTACACCCTCCTAACTATTCATACTATCAGTTAAACTATTTAATTAAACTTACTCTAAACTAACAAAAACTACAAAATTAACTAATAGAATATCATACATAAACAAGGGACCAAAATACAAATATAAACTTTATGTGCGTAGAAGCTATAACCGACCCATCACCCCCATAAGGCCACTACACATCCGAAAACCCTAACTTCCCCACATAAATAAAACGAAGGCAAAAACTCATCCACCGTGAACCAACATCTCGACAGCCCTGCATCAATCGTTCGGCCATTACGATTCAAACGTCGCTCGTAGCCGTGCATCACGACACCGATCGCTTGATCCGCACCGATCGCTTCACCGTGCGCGAGACCCGGCAGCCCTCCTTCCTCACCCTCGACTACCAACGACTCACGGACACTATCGCTCTCTCGTAAGCGGTTAGGTACGTTTACTCTTTCGATCATGAAAATACGTCCGGTTTCGTTTTGGCTTCATTCGGTTACCATTGCTGATGACGGGGCCTCGTCGGGTTGCAATTTGTTGATCACGAGTGTCTTCCGCGGTTTTTTGTGGGTTCATATATATTGCATCTGGTCTAATGCTTCTGTGAGAATTTGTGACTAAAGGTATGTAAACAATCTAATAATGCATCTTTATGTTGTTATGTATGCTTTTATAGCGTGTTTATTCATGTGTGTTAAATCCTATGTTTGTGTGTGTGTGCATCCATAATTATGTGTGAATGATGTTTGGCAGAAAGGATTATGATGCATGCATGCATGCATATGTGAGTATGTGTTAAATTGTTATATGTTAAGGAGGTTAGGTGCATGGGGTGGTATGTAGAGTTGGGCGCATGACAATGTGTGTGTGCATGTTGGGCGCACGGCATGTTCATGTACGTGCATACAATCAGATGTTAGGTGCATGAGTTACAAACTTTTGGGCGCATGCGAATTCAAGTGGTGTGTGCGTGCTTTCGCAAAATGAGTTGTTTGCGTGCGTATGGTATATTATAGGTTGTGTAAAATATATAATGTATATGTGTATGTAGTATATGTTATGTGGGTATCGACGACGATACCGTAAGTGAACCGTGACCCGAAAACCGTACGTTGCTCACACTCGTAAATAAAAATACTTACATAATTATATTTATGATTAATGAAACACAGGTTAACCAAACCCTAAACGTTGTGCGAACATTACTTCTTTGCTGTGCAATCAAGGTGAGTCTTCACGGCCCCTATTTTACTTTCTTTCCTTTTTGGGGGAGAAAACATGCAAACGTATTTACAAAATGGTTTTAGTATTATTGATATCGCCTGTTACGTTGGTGCAAACATTCTTGAAAAGTCCTTACATTCTCGAACCGTTAGTAATGTGTAGCGAGGTAATTCTGAGTAGTACTACTGGGTTTGACAAACCCCGCCGGGCTAGTCGCGCTAGCTTGATTGGAGGTCAAACGGGCGCGTTATTGACCTAACATTTGTCACTGTCTGGTGAGACGTGATGGGAAGGCAACAAACATACGAACATACGAACATACAAACAGTCAGCCTCGGTTCGAAACGCTAAGTAACTTGATTATAGGCTAGCTACCTATCGATATGCTTTAATTACTTTACCATTCAAACAGTTACAAACATTTTTACCTGTGATAAAACTTGTGAACTCACCAACTTTATGTGATACACTTTAGCATGTTTTCTCAGGTAATAGGAACGCTTAAGCTTGTGATGCACGATTAAGGAACGCACTCAGGACATGCATCATCAAACATATTTACTTGCATTGAATATTTTGTTTTGACTTAGCATTTATAACTTTCAGTATAATTTACATTTCATTATTCGCTTCCGCACTGTTATTCATTTCAGTTTTATGCTTCCGCACTGATGTTTATTTCTTCTATGCTACTCTGATTTAAGTCAAACATTTATTATTAAATTCATTTAGTGTCATTCGATATGACCGTGTCTGAGATCCTGGTTTGTCACACGCCTTGCGGTAAAACCCCGCACGTGGAATTTGAGGGTGTGACACTTGTGTCTGTACTTCCTCTGTGATCGTGTGCTAAGCATAAACCTTTTATAAATTTCATCACTATTATCACTAAATATATCATTTTTAATAATAACCAGTGTCATTAATAAAACCATTTTAAGCCATCAATTACCATAAAACACGCTTTTAACATTAATATGGCGAACATTCTAAAGTTGTTTTCAACCGAAACAAACTTTGGAAACTCGGGGGCTAAGTGCAGGGACTAAAATTGATATTTTGCAAACCTAGGATGGGTATAAAAACCCCATTCCCAGCCATTTTCTTCATCCTCTCCATTTCTTCTTCATCATCTTCTTCTTCACTTCACATCTTCTTCTTACCACCAAAAACGCCCCGTTTGGTCTCGTTTTCTTCGTCTAGGCTTCGTCTACAACTTATTCTACTCCATCCTTGCAGGTAGACGACCCTGATTGTCCATTTCTTGCTCGTTTTACTGCTGTCCATTTCTAGGGTTTCGGGTGTTCGGGTCAACTCGAACACAAGAGGTCGTGTGGGTATGTGTGATGACTTTCTACGTGTGCTTCTTGTTTGTGTGTGCTTGTTGTGTGATTCTGGAAGTCCTTGTTGTGTAAAACCCGTTCTTGGGGCAGCCGAAGGCTGCTCTGCACTTCAGCAGTCGTGAACTTGCAGTTCAGGCGACTGAGTCTGTCATGCGATTGAGCTGTGCGACTGGGGGAGTCATGCGACTGAGCCGTGCGACTGTGTCTTTCGGGTGACTGAATCGTGCGACTAGGGATGTCATGCGATTGAGTCAATGCGTATGAGTGTGTATGCGATTGAGTCAATGCGGATGAATGGGTGTGCGATTGAGTCAATGCGGATGAATGAATGCATGCGACTGTGCGTGTATTGCACGACTGAAGGCCAATCGTACGAAGAAAGGTTCAGTCGTACGAATGAAGCTGATTCGTACGAATGAAGGTTGATTCGTGCGTATGGAGGTTAAGTCGTGTGATTGGGTGTTGTGTGGTACGACTGAATGCCAGCCGTACGAATAAGGGTTCAATCATGCCAACGAAGCTGATTCGTACGATTAAGATTGATTCGTATGAATGGAGTGTTGAGTCGGCGTCTGGTCCTGTTGTGTGACTGATGGTTGAGTGTGAATTTCCTTTTGAACGTCTGATGATGATAAGGTAACATCAGTAAATGTGTCATTGCTTGACCACAAAGATTAAAGTCAACGCTCTCAACATGCACATACTACTTCAATTGAAATCAACCTAACATTTGCAATTATCGACAACCCATTTGGAACTACAAATATTTAACAAGTGCTATCTTTATAACAATGGGATCTTTATATGGATGTCATAAGCAATGACGCTGCTCTTAGTACTTGGATCTGCATAAGATCTGATACTTGTGTCTGCTTGTGTGTGTGCTACCCACGACCGAACCGATACAACCCGAACCGACCAAACATTACTATATGCTTATACACGTCATTAATGCTTAACAATAACTGTCAATAGGTGTTTGATTGTTCATTGCATTCAACTGTTGGGAATCTTGATCATTCATACTTACCACTTAACATTTGAGTTTCGTGGCCCTTTTTTATGCTTATACTACTTTACAAACGTTTACAAACATGGGGGAAAAGTATGCTCGCCCGTTTTCTATGTTGTACAACATACATACAATTTACATAGTTGGAATCAACAAGCTACTGTTTTGTGGGTACTTATCTGATACATGCTTGAGTCTGCTTTGTGGTTCTTTCTTACAACCATTTAATTCCAGTGTGGGAACCGATGGATAGGTATTGGTAGTACTACTTGGGTTGACACCCCCACCCTCGTGTTGGTATACTAGTTAGTACCAACAAAAGCCAGGAACGGGCCTTGGGATTCTTTGTGTACGTCGTTAGGCTTGGTTGTAAAGCTCTTGTCATGTGATTTTGCTTACTTATAAATGCATGCACGGTATTCTGCAACAACTTTATACAGCATCATTACTTATTTACTTTTAAACATGCGAGCTCACCAACAATTTTGTTGACCATTTTGAGCATATCTTTTCAGGTTATCATGCTAGCTGAGGTTCTAGGTGTGCTGCCTTAGTGGAGACCCTAAGATGCATTTTTTCGGGCTAAATTTGTCATTTTGGAAATAATTGTTGTATCTGTTTCAAACAACATTACGCTTTGTAACTTGTTCCCGGGTTGTGGGAATTTCATACAATGTTATTATCTATGTTTATCTTATATCATGTTTATGCTTATGGCTATGTTGTCGTGAATACTGACTAAACACGACACAAGTCCCCTTGTTGTCGAGTGTCGTCATGACACGCTTGTCATCATTATTATTATTGCATCTCTATCACTTACCATGTGTTATGACGATTCCCGTCTCGTTACATCCCCGTGTTTCCGCTCTTAGCGGGGGTGTGACATCTATTACCCTCTATCCTCAAATAATAAAAAAAACAATGTTATTTTCATCGTTTTCTTCATCATCTTCTGATTTCTTCGAGAACGATAAATGTTTATTGGTGTAGCTCAATAGGCGATCCAATTTATGCGTCATTTCAAGGCTGAAAGTTACAGCGTTGTGTACACGCGAATTTGCTTCCAAAGCTAAGCAGTCTCAATTTCACACATCAAAGACAAGTTCAAGTTATATAGGATCGTGAAACCTAAAGGATCATGTTCTTAAAGATTATTCTTGTGAGAAGCAATGTACAAGGACAAGACATTTAAGTGTAGTTAGTATGAACTGATCAAAATATTTATGCGAATAGTTAGAGATATGGGGCAAGAGTTTGAATATATTCGACAAAAATACTATTCAAGAGGTAAACTAGGTTTCACAGGCTTATAAAAGTGCACGTCTACAATCGTCAACTAGTGCACAACACAAACATCGTATTATTTGACGAATATTTGAAGATGTCGGAAAGATATCGTGGATACACTATATCCTTCATGATGGAACTATATTTTTATTGTTGTTATTATTCTAATATTAAAGATATTGTATTGTTATTGTTGTTGTAAATTTATTATTTTATCTCTACGTGAAAATATATTTATGAAAATCAACACACAGAGACATTCAAAAAATATACTCGGTGCATGAAGAAGTATCCGGTTTTATAGAGATGCTAGGTAACATCATTGTACACATTGAGATTAATCAAACTGACTCGGTGTTTGGTGAGTTCGACACTAATTATGTGACCATTTTATATGAGTTTTTCTTATGCATAAACTAAACACAAAGTTAAATAAACATCAATGTAAAGCTAACTAATTTGGTAGAGACTTTGCATCTTAGTCGTTAGGTTCTTAAACGTAGTTTAAGAGGAATATGATATGTTTTCCTTTCTATAGAAAACAAATGTTGAACAATATAGCAATTTTAGCGCCTCATGCGACCTTTTTATTTCTTAAAACAATAAATATACATTTATATGTTATACAATATTAAAATAGTAAGTTAGGGACACACTTGTTACATTTCTAAGCCTCTTAAGTTTGTTTTTTTCGTCTTCATCTCCTCGCAAATAGTTACCTAAATTAAACATTAAATAATTTTAATTGTTTATAAGATTAGAAACATTTCTTAACAAATTAAAAAAAAAAGATGTCTTTTTATTAATGTTATTTCTAGAAATAGTTTTGTATAAAATAGGAGTTTCTAAAACATCAAGCATTTTAAAAATATTAAATATCTTAAAATTGATGTCTTTAAAAAGTACAATTTTTTATAAACTAGAAAAAATTAAAATTAGGAGTTATAATAAAAAACTTTTAAAAATGATATTTTTAATACGATTTGTTTTGAAAAAATGGTTAATTTTTTTTTCGGAAAAAAAATTAAAAACTAAAGTTTAAAAATTAGTATTATTATTTTATTACTTGTTATCACTTATAATTACTACTCATATGTAAATTTAATCACATCTTATTTTAAAATACATTTTATACTTCATAAACTTTCATTATAATTAATATTTTATTTTTTAGCTCGTGTAATACACAAGTTTACTAATGTTAGTATTATATAAATAACAATCAACAACTAATCAATTTTATTTTTTTAACCCGTTATGTAATACATTTAGTTTTATTTATGTTTTGGTAGTATGTTAATAATTAATTCTCTACCTCCCGTGTAATACACGGGTAACTAAAGCTAGTATATACCTATATAAATATGATTATGAATACAACTTTAGAAAATCCCGGATTGATTAATAAATATAATTTACCACATTAGGGATTTGAATTAGTTTTTACTTTTTAAAAGATTGATTTTTTTATAATTGGTCGCTATGCTATTACTATTAGAGTTTTAAAATAAATATAACGACCCTTCATGTTAGGGGCGATCTTTTATTTTTAATTTTAAGTAACCTAGCTTAGTGTGTAATAAACTAAGCTAAGAAAGACATTTCCCACTTAAAAAATAGGTATATTTAATGCACTAACGATTATATCATAAGTTAAGACAAAACACAGTACCCCCATGTGCTTCATTCATATAAAAATAGAAAAGCCTAGCTATGTTAGACGTCTCTCATTCTTAATTTATTATTTTATAATCAAATAATTAATCTTAGAATATTTAATATTTTTTAAAAATAAACAAAACATTCATAATGTAACGACTCATTGTTAATGTATATAGTAGGATCCCTACAAAACTTTAATAATCCAACTTTTTGTTTTTTATTCACCATCCAACGAGTTTATCATCATCTATGTTCAAATGAACTTAAAAGCACAAAGTTATTGCAAAGTACGAAAATGCGCGAAGACAGATGGATTTTGAGTGAATATTTCGTTACACGTGATGCTTCTTATTTTGTTTGCATTTTTGGCTTGGTGTATCAACTAGTTTGGTATGAGAAATTTTATGTTTTTTTAAAATGAAAGTTATTGATTCGAGTATCACTTAGTGTAATATGTTTCAAGTGAGTTAGGATTTTATTATAGTGTGCCTTTCAGTATTATGTTTGCCGTGAAATGGTGGGCGAGTCGGGTCACTAGTGTTTTCTGTGTTTGCGGGCATGGGTATCCCAAGAGGTTACCGGATTTAAAAATTATTCATAGGCCGTTAAAAACATGACTCATTAATTAGAGGTTATGAAGTTAAATCCAAGTAAAAAAAGGTTAGATATGATTGTATATTAACAAGTTAAGTGGTTAATGAATTACTTCTTTATTGTTCGAATCAAGTCACTTAAATGAGTTTGAATACAAAATGTAGCTTATTTAATAAACAAGTTCAAACCCTATTACATACATTGACCTAGATTAAACTTACGAGTCTAACATATAGTGATATATATATAATATATACACACACAACACGTTTATGAAAAATATCATAATAGTATATAATATATTACATATGATTTGATTATATTGCAAGTTTGATGTCTAGATTTTAAATATTATAAATTCAGTTCAAACATCTGAGAATTAGTTGCAAGTTTAATTCCTATCAATAGTGTCTGTTAGTTTTTAACAATCTGGAATTAAATCTGTAATCAATCAAATCATAGGGACCAATTGGATGTGCAATTTTCTCCTAACAAATAAACAAAAATTGAATAATCAAATAAACGCTTTATAAATCAAAATTAAATTTAAGAACAGTTTTCAAGTGAGGCATGATTCTTTGTTACGAATTGTTTTTATCTTGTGTTTAACTATAGATGTGGATGATTCTTATTAAAATAAATTACTGTTATATCTTGAAATTATATGTTTAGTTTTACCGTTAGAAAATTAATAATTGCTATATCTAAACTAATAATTATTCATGCACTAAATAATCATATAAATATTAGAAAACAGTAAATTAGCCATTTCAATTAATGTTTTATGATGGTATAGATATATTTAATTGCAAGTAATTTTCATGTTCTACCAGCTAAAATCCAATCAATAATATTGTTGTTTTTATTCAATAATCGTTCACTTGAAACTAAGAATGTTCAACTTTGTAAAAAAATTATTTTTAAATTTTCTTAAATTTGTTTTTTTTTTTTTTTATTTTTCAATTTTTGTTTAATTTTTAAAGAATATTACACAGTTGGTCCTTATGATTTGATATATAATATTGTACATATAGTTTTCGGATCGTTAAACTAACGGAATTTAAAATTGGGGACTAAACTTACAACCAAACTTCCAAATGTTTGGATTAAATTTACAACTTTTAAAAGTTCAAAACCAAACATTGTAATATGATCAAGCCACGTGGACTATTTTGTATTTTTCTCTGTAGTTATAGAAGTAAATAACACTTTTTGTCTTTTAGTTTTATAACAAATATCAGGTGTGTCTTTAAACTAAAGAAATTACAATAAACATAATTTACGTTTCAAAAAGCTTGCACGTTTTGTTCTCTAACGTGCATTAACTCTGTTCGTTATTTAAGAGGTATAATGACCAATTTAAATGACGAAACTTGAAGTTTTTTTAAACGTAAAGAATTTTACTGTAATTTCATCAGTTTAATAATGATATCTGAGGTTTTCTATAAAGCTAAATGACAAAAAGTGTAATTTAGTCTAATTATAATAAAAATAGTAAAAATTATATAAAAAATATAACCAAATAATTAACTAATATAATAAGAGATTAGCTTTAGCGTTTAAAGTTTTTTACACGACGAACAGAACTTTTTAGACATAGATCTCCTGATGTGTGAAATCCAAATGAATTTAAACAAATACTAAGTTTATCATAAAAAAATTATTGTTCTCTAATAAACTAATGATAGTTTATTAATTTTCATGTATATTCATGAAATATGGATGATGATGTTTGGTTGACACTTGATCCTGTCATTAAAACGTACAGAGGAAAGCAAATTATTAAAGAAATCAATAAAATCTAATTTAATTAACACAAAAACTAATAGTGATATATCTAATCTAGAATTTAGCACTAAAATCATTAAACCAAACACAGAAACAAAAAGAAATGACCCGAAATCAAGAAGACTTGTGATTGCAGACTACAGTTTTGGTACGATCAAGGTGGATTGCTTTAAAAAGTGCCATTGTAATGGAGATTCTGATTGCTTTTAATCATCATAAATTATGTTGTAATCCTATGGTTCTAAGAATCGCATGATTTCACGTTTTCAGACCTTGTATGTGACATACTTTTGTGTTAGCAACATGCATCGAGTAGTTTACAACTTGCAACGTTTTATTTTGTTTATTATACACTGTTTTCTACAATAGATATCAAACTCTAAATTATTCATAGGTTATGATCCTATATTCTTATCTTAGCCAAGGTTTCAAGATTCCATACACATTTTGGCAGATTTTGTGTTCATGCATGGTTGTGCTTGTGCAATGATCCATGTTGCATGTATTATTTGTATAACAAACAATACAAAACATAGATTTTATTTTTAGAAACTGACAAAAGAAAAATATAAACATGATTAACTAATCATACCCTCTATATGTTTAATATAACACCTGATAAAAAATAAAGTGATGATGTGACTGTTTGAGGAAAAGGATGTCTATCAAGCGAGTAAATTAAGAGACGATTTAACTAGTCTAGTAGGAAAGATGGTTAAGTTTAACACAACTTTAAAGTATTTTTGTACTTCAAGATGAGTTGATTTTATACGCTCTGAGTTGATTGATTTCGTATGCGCTTCGAATCAAGATGCTGAGGGTCTTTGTACTTCAATTGTAATTCAACCATCAAGGCACATGATTTCAAAGGATCCTTTAAAGTTTTCATTGTTGAATCAATGGTTAACTCCACCAACTCTAGTCGCCATATATTCTATTTTTACTTTTAAAAGTAGCTTGCTTTTTTCTAAAACTTGCTAAGATACATTAGCCGTCAAGAGTGGTTGTGATTTGAGACATGCAAATGGAATAATGACTTTCTTACAACTCGCAACTTCCCCTCTATGTCTCACACATTCTTTTTAATTTAAAGATTACTAAATAGTTAAATTAAAAATTAGGTTTTGCATTTATATCTTTTTTTCAATGGATGATTGAGATTTTTCTCACTTCGTGTATTCCACATGTAATGAATCACACCAATTCTCTTATTCTGTATGTTTCATGATCACAATCTAAGAAATTATTCTTTTTTATAATTATTTAGTAGTTCTTATTTAAACTTAAACGGTCAACTATAAAGCTAGTGGTGCGTGAAAGTTTACATACAATAACAATGTAACCATATAACAATCTCTTCTATCATGATATCATCTTTGATTAACACTATGTACACATGTTTATATGGTTTATATGGATCTCTATTAAACTTAATTTTTTAAAATGTGCCCTCAAACTTTACACATATCAACCGAATCTAAATCCTCCCGCTTGTGCTTTCGAAAACACTCATGAAGATATTAGGTAAACGAAAATTGTCATCATAAAAACGTACGTGTATCTAAAGCAACCCATTATACGAAAGAAAATTGTAGTCACTATAATAAAGAACAATTGTATTAGCCTTTTACTATTGCACAAATTATAATGAATTTAAATTGAAGATGTATCTAATTATACAGAATTAAGGGCCAAGAAAATACACCACCTCTTTATTTTCGACTATACAATAAGTTAAAAGGACGAAATTTTTTCCTTGAGAAAGTTCTTTTGAGCTCACCTGTTGTCATCATTGCACAATTTGCGACTTGTAACTGCAAAACATTAAGTTTTATTTTTTTTATGTAAAGTTATTTGAGGTATATATTTCTTAATTACTCACGAACTATATTACAGTACAACTTAATTTTATATTATATATTTATATTGTAATGACTAATTAAATTGCATTGATAAGTTTGAAAAGCAACTTTATAGGGGTTTCCGTGTTATAAGGAACTTTTTATGCACTTTGCATGGGCCAACTCTTTAACCCTTCTCACTCGAGGATCATTCTTTCCTTCTTTGCTTTTCTCATCTTTATCTTTTATTTTAATATTTATATTCTCGCTTGTTAAATATTTTTTTAATTTATTTTAACTACTACAACAACAATAATAATATGAGAAAGTTACAAATAAAAAGGATCATAAAACTAAACATGTGTAATAAGTAATCTCAACCATCAATTTTATTAATCAACACTTGAAGTTAAATTTTAAGAAAAAATTTGTTAGAGTTTTATTTTAGGAGTAACCATTTTTGTTAACTTTTTTTGTGAATGCACACATTTTTTTAACGTTCATAACTTTGATGTATGATGTTATCTTTTTATATAAAAATTACACAATAAAAACTAGTGTTTTTTATCTTTATAACGAGAATAATATTGTTATATAAACAAAAATAAACTATTTATGTTTTTAAGTTCATATCTCGTCATTATGTTTTTAGTGTAGTTTATTGTATCTTTTTATTAGTTATTATGTTTTTTTCAATATTAATTGTATTTTTCTAAATTGATTAATTTTTAAAATTATAATGATGGAATAATTGGTTTGTATCTCTAATATGTAAACATAATAATAAATTAGCAACTAATTAATCTATACATCAAAAACAATAACAAAATAACAGAATGTCTCATTGTGTTTTAAATCGTTATTGTGTTATTTTGAGAACTATTAGTTTTGAAAATTATATTTGTGAAATAACATAACTGTGTAAATCTATTTGTAATACACAATGATAGATAACAACAAGTTTATATATATAATAAATAACAAAATAACACATTGTGTTATATTTAACACTATGAATTTTGAAAATTACATCGGTGAAAGAATACAATTGATTATTTTAATTGTAAAACACAATGATAGATAACTAGTTTATTTAATCTATATAAACAATGACAAAAATAACACAAAACATTTTAAAACGTAAAACACATGAAGAATACATATGACAAATGATGTAAAATACATGACATAATAAACTCATATTTAACAATGAACGTATAAGAAACAATGAGTTTATGTATATGATACAATAACCCAAATGCCCTTCTTTTTAGACCATAAAAAGACACATGTTAAAACCACAATTCATATTAATCTTTTCAGATTAAATATCAGTTTTTACTATAACTTTACTGTTGTCATTATTGTTATTATAGATCCTTGATAATTTTATTATTGTAAACCGGGTCAAAAACCTTATACTTGCAAAATCTACGACTTTAAAAAATTAACACTTACAAATATTGTTTTAATAACATAATATATTATTTCTCTCCTTTACAAGTGGTTGATGATTTAAATTTCATGTAAAGTAAATAATCTGCAGGAGTTATTTAAGATTCGTTCTTACGAAAACCAACGTTAGCGAATTATTTAGGATTTGTTCTTATAAAAGTCAACGTTAGCGAACACTGATTCTTCGATCTGGGTTGTAATGTTAATATACAACAAACTTGGGCTAGTCTTCTTGTTTTAGGCCCATTAGTTAGATTGGGCCTCTTACGTAGATGCTTTGGCCCGTTTAAAACTACGCAAATTATTAAGTTCTAATTTTCATGATTACTTGCTTGTCTTAAGAACCCCATCATGACATCTTAATTAAACCCTAAACTACCCTAATGGCGGACGGGGACTTCCTATTTGAACCTACACATTTTTAATTGAAAATAAAATTAAACATAACATATTCATTACTTAAAATAAAGAATGTTATATATTAATAATAAAAAACATAATAATACAATTTTAATAAAATAAAATAAAAAATCTAGTGATCACAAAACCAACTCCACCTGGCAGCAATTTCGAGCGGTTTGGCTAAACCATCATTGGCCTCCATAAATGTTTTCAAATCGTGTAGTTTTTCTTCTCGTTCCAACAATGTTATATATCGCCACTTCATCTTGTTTTAATTTTGTTTCAGCAAACTTGAGTCGAATCCTATGTTTACCTTGTTTTTTTTCTTTAAAGTTCTTGTATTCGGACACATTTTCAACCAAACTTTCTTTACTAGACGACTCAGCAACTTTCTTGCCTTTTTGTGAAAGTCTTATTGGTGATATATTTTGATTGAGATCAGGTAGCTACTCGTAAAATCATCATTCGAACTTGTATAGCTACGTGCACTTTGAGGTGTTTATGATCTTGTCATTTCACATGGTCTTTTACAACATGTCATCCCTCCACAATCCACATGTTAAAAGTGTTTGTTAGTTTTCATTTTGTACTCTGTCAACGTCATGGTAATAATATTTGCGTCTCACACTCCACGAGGTCATCGTTGTTTCTATAATTTTATATAACAATTAAGGATAACATATAACTAAATTGACCAAATTCAACAATATAAAACACCATTTAGATTACAATTAATAATGTTTTGTCAAGTTACATCAAAATAGAAGGTAGACGGGCAACAAGCTGCGCCGCCACCCTTTTCTGAATAGCAAATCCTAACCTTCCAAAAACAAATCCTTGCCTCCCCGGGTTGAGCAATGGTTGTGATGTAGATGCCTTTGAACCCACACAAAAAGATGGACCCAACCTTCACATAATGCCACCTCCTCGACAGAAGTCTGAGGCTTGTGAGAGGCCGATCCACATATTTTGTTGGACCTTGAGCCTGCTCCTCCTCCTTCTCCTCGTATTATTCTTCATTTGTCGGTTCGTAGTTGTAAGATTTATTTTTATACGAGTCATGAATGTGGTTGATAATTTGGTTATGATGCGGTTTGTTTCGGTATGAAATGCGATTCAAAGGTTGGATCATAGGAGAATTGCCCGCGGTGTATTGCATCGACATGCCGAGCACAAATGGATGTTGCAAGTAGTATTACGATTATGGGTATGATTGGCTAGAACCAATCGACTTCAATTTGTTATGTTTTCGGGTAACAACTTGCTTCTTTCCCTGGTCCATTTGGTTTAAAAATAACGTTGAAATATGGGTAGAAGACACAAGAGTAGGTTGGTCTTATGGTGTATGTTTATAGTTCCAACGATTTTTCCATCCGTTCAACGGCTCTATCTAGGGCTCGCCAGCCGGTTCACGTACCTGAGCACCAACCCGTCAACCCTATCATAAACACCGAATACAATGTACCTGCCACCCGTTTGAACCCAAGGACGAACCGGCCTGCACTTCAAGTGCTTTTAGTATAGTAACATAATAACACAAGTCACATAAAATTAAAAAGTAAAATAAAAATAGAAAAGAAGCAAGTTGCTATTAGGTATATATTAGCCAATAATTGATCAAATATTACTTAAAACTTAAGTTTAGAAATATCAAATACGTAACATGAAAAAAAAACAATTAAAAATAAATCAAAACAGTTACAACCAACCAATCAAATTAATTAGATAGTTGGGTGGGCCATCTCACTCTCAACGTCTCTTCATCTTTATAACCCGTTTCCATGTCCAACTAAGCAAGCTCCGTTTCCACGACCCGATTGGGCACTCCAACCCGAACCCGACACGGGTCGGGCCACGGGGATGCCTCCGCCACACACCACCGCTCCACCACCCTCTACGCCACCGTCATCCACCGCTCTCTTCAAACAGAACTCATGGTCGCCGGACCTCCACCGGGACGAACAGTGGATGCGGCGGAAGGGGAAACACCTCCACCGCAGTCGCCGGAAAAGCAAAAGCGTCACCGATGAAGATATCGATGAACTCAAAGCTTGCTTTGATCTAGGCTTCGGATTCGATCATTCTTCGCCGGAGTTGGATGATCGCCTTTCAACCACTTTTCCGGCGTTGGGCTTCTATTATGCTGTTAACAAGCAGTATCACGATTCGATCTCCAAATCTTCATCCGTTTCGTCATCGTCTTCTTCGTCAATTTCATACTCGACTACTGCTTATTCGGATCCTGATTTATCTTCTCCTTCAAACAGCCCTCACACCATAATCAAACACGGTAATTGTTGTTTCTAAACCTAATTACTCTGGATCTCGAATTATGATGATTTGAAATTGAAATTCGAGAGATTTTGCCCTAATCTGAAACTGGATGTCGAATCATGATGATTCGAAAGTGAATTGGAAATGATTTTGCCCTAATTTGAAACTGGATATCGAATCATGATGATTCGAAACTGAAATTGGAAATGATTTTGCCCTAATTTTACTTGTAATTAACGAATCGCAACAGACAGATTGAAAGTTATTGAGATGATATTATGATTTATGAATTGCTGTGTGTGTGAAGGTGATAATCCACATACGGTAAAAACAAGATTGAGGCAATGGGCACAAGTTGTTGCTTGTTCAGTGAGGCTATCGTCCTCGACGTCATCATCATCATAATCATAATGGTGAAGAACAAAAGAATATGATGAGTGGGATATACCAACTATGGTTAGATCAACTAAACCAAAGACTGTAGTTTAAAGAAAGTTTGGACCAACCAATGTAAGATATTTTCTTCTTTTAGTTTTTGTGATGATGTGAACAACTTGCAACCCCTCATGTTTTGTGTGAGTTTTCTTATTGTAGGGGTGTTAAATTGTGATCTTTTTGTATTGTTATGAATGTTTTAGTGTGAAAAGAATGTTTTGGATTATTTTTTTATGCGATTCAAGAAGCATTTAGATGTTAAAGTATAGTAATATTGTTGAAACATCAATCTTTCATGTTAATGTTGTTTTGCTAGGAGAGTTACATAAAGCGAATGGAGACACTTAGAAAGGTACATGTGACCAAAGCCTTAAAAAATACATATATGTGTAAATCATACATGTGTTTGTATGTATGTGTAAGAGTTGTTATAATAATATCGAGTTGTCCATATATTGTTATACGACGTTAGAATTTTATGTATGGCGCAGGTTAAATAAAATAATTGAAATATTATATAGTTAGTAATAAAATTTTAAGTAATTTTTTTATTGGTTGTTACACATTGAGATTGTAGTATGATGTAATGAAAACATCATTAAACATTCTAATAACAATAATTAAAAGAATAAACCAAAAGAAAAAAACAACAATTATCTGTATGGTTGCAGTTTGACGTTTCATGAGGCCTATAAACTCCACAATGCAAATTTTAATTAATTTTTAATTAAATAGTATAGATTTACATTATATGTATGGTTGCAACTTGTGAAGTATAAACTATAGAGTGAATACTCAATACAAATTTATCTGGATCACTACAATTTCTTTCGGTGATAGAAGTGGCCCACCACAAAACAAAATCATTAGTCATACTTATTACTTAGTATTGAGTTAGGCCTAATCAAGGAATAATAGGATGGGTTTTCCATTTTTGTTTTCCACTGCTACTTCGTCTGGACTTTGGCCCAAGTTTACAACTTCAAGAGAAATCTTAATTATTTTTGTTTGTACTTTTAAGTAAACTCTGTTTTTGTTCTATGTGGTTTGTTTTAAATAAAGTCTTTCATTCAGACAGCGGCAAAGCTTAATAGGGGCCGGGGAGGGGGGTGGGTCGGTGACCCTCTTATTTTTTCGTCCGTAGTGTTAAATTTAAGCCCGATAGTGTCAATTTTTGGCCCGATAGTGTAAATTTTTATATAAATATCAAGTTCGCCCCCTTTAAAAAAAATAATTTCACCCCCGCCCCCTTACAAAATTAGTTAAGCTCCGCCATTACATTCAGATATTTTAAAATCTTGATTTTACTTTTTGTGAATCTTGATTTGTCATAATTTACTTCAATCACCTAACCCCGCTAAATATTTATGGGCAGTTTTCTTTTTTTTATATATATATATATAGTAATTGCATCCGTGCCAAACTAACAAGGGTATTTTTATAAATTCATTATAAATGTATATACACACACACTAGCATCGAAACCACCATTGTTATACGTTGATAACTGCATCCACCGTCGTTCACCCGCCTCCACAGCTAGACTCTCTCTCTCTCTCTCTCTCATCAAAATAATCGGAAGTTTGAGTAGATCATATTTTTAGTTCTTATTATTAAAATAACGAAAAAACTCTTGTAATTAACAGAAATTTTGACGATGTTAGTGAGTTGAAATTTATTCAGACGAATTGCCAACCACATGAAATAAAATCACAATTTTGAAATGTTTGGAGGCAAACTGCTAGGACCAAATCACAGGTAGCGAAAGCGAAGTTTAGACTAATAGTTTATTTAATGATGGAGGACAAAATCTTGAAACCGATTAAAATATCCTTAACGGTGTTAGTGGATTGGATGGAAATAACAACATTTAATAAAATGCAATGTTAAAATGACAAAAAAAAAGGTTTTAGATTGAAATTACAATTTCAACGAAACGTCGTGTACGAAAATGTCATATACTCTTAATATTATAATTGAGGCCTACATATCTATTTGTACTCTCTAATCACGTTATTCATTTTTCAAGCTATCCTAGTTTTGAAATCCAGTTTGATTCCTTCTGGAGCCAAAGTCACGCTTACATCAAGAAAGCTCGTCAACGTATAGCTGAACTTAGTAGTTAATTCTATCACTTGACGGTAGAAGCAAATCAAACTCGCATGTCTCTCGATTTTGTTTAAAACTTTGAAGCGTATGTAAATTGCGTTTGGGGGCTTGAACCCTTACCATAAGTATGTGCATGGCTTTGTCGGAAGTAGCATTTGTAACTTTCTTAGGCACTTAGCCGAATATTTATGGAAATTGTTAGGAAGTTTCGAAGCATATGGGTGTATTTTCTATTTGTAACTTTCTTAGGCACTTATGAAATAATGTTAATTTAAATATAACTTTTGACCAAAACTAATTAGAACAATAGCCGGAAAGCTCTAAAGCATGATTCTTTCATCTTTAATCACGCATCTGTTAGACACTCTTCTTTAATCGACTAAAAGAAACGTTCGCCCATGACTTTTTATAATTTGAGAAACATTTAGGAGTCTAAGTGATCGAACTTAATTTATCTACTATTTGTTCTTCTAAAATTTAATTTGTTATTTTAAATTACTGATTTGTTAAAAGTAAATTTAACCCTTAAATTATACAAAATTTTTAAATAGTCATCATAATAAAAGTCTATTTATTAATAAGCAGTATTATGTAATTTTAATTTAATACTAATAAAATATTACATTATAAAGCACATTTCACTCTCTCATTCAATCTAATTTTCCCGCTTAAATCTTTTTATCAACTTACCTATTTATGTGGCTCTTTTGACTATGTTTATGACCTATTTTAAAATTTCAAATTTGAGTAAGGAATATTTTAATTGCACAATACACTATTTTTTAATACATCGTACTCTATTCTATTTATTAATTATGTTTGAAATTTTTTATTAATTTTCATTAACTTAACTATAACAAAAAGGATGATTAATAATCACTAGTAAAAACATTCACAATCCATCTCACATTATAATCCTTATAATTACAATAAACATTGTTATTTTTTTCTCTTTTTTCAATTAAATAATACTTTTTTCATACATTTGTCATTACATTTTTTTTTTCTCGTCCACTTACAAACATTTTCAAAAATATTAAAAAATTAACGGGGTAATACAAGTTTTTTTAAAATATGAGAAAACACGATATATCTCTATAAATTTTCTATTTTTTCCCTCACAATTATCCCCAATAATATAAGACATCCACTTACATATATATGGAGAACTGATTGTGAATGCTCAAAAAAGTGAGTAAATTAACTTAATTACTATGTTAAAAATAATAAAGTTGTTATTATCTTAAAACACTTTGTTAATTAGTAAACATGAGTTCCAATTATAATTGATTATTATTAATAAACGATTTATATACTTTTTAAAAGTTTTAGATCAATAAATACCTATTAACTAACCCATTTTTAGCTATTAAAACAATAAAATATCATAGTTTCTCCCCGATTAGTTACGAAAGTTTTTAGGAAGAAATAATGTATATAATTTCATGTATCAAACAGTTCATTAAATTTAACGTGTTCTTTAATTTTTTGTTTTAAAATATTGATACTGGAAACTATACTAAACAACAAATGTACTTATTTAATGAGATATATCGTTAATATATGACCAAAAAGTTTAATTGAATTTTGATAAAAAGGTATAATAGTTAGTACATATATTATGTAAATCTAAACAAGTATAACTTTTTAGTTTTAGAAAAATCGATGTAATTTTGATTGTTTCACATAACTGTTAATTGCTAATCAGGTTACGTTATGTTAATTGTATCATCAAGTTACATCACCATGTTAAAGTGGATAATTATAGCTATGCGTAAGAATATATTTATTAATCGGAATAACGATTGTCAAGAGATTAGTTTTAAGCAGTGTTGTAAAAGTCGGACTAGTCGGCCGATGAATCGGCGACTAGTCGGCAATCGGTGGGTCACCGATTGGATTTCCCCTAATCGGATGGGATAATCACTAGTCGGTGAAACTGATTCAAATCGGAAAAAAATTGGAACTAATCGGCTCTTAATCGGCCTTATTCTTCATTTTGCAGATTGCGGCGACATTCCGGTGGGATTCCGACGAATTTCAAAAATTCCGGTGAAAATTTTGAAATTTCGGGCGGATTTGTTTATATACATATAAAACTAAACATATTTATAAAAATTACATATAAAAATGTGTATTTATGTATATAAAAATTCCATACCGATTAATCTCAATTAATCCCTAGTCCCCATCTCGCCGCCCGACTAGCGCCTAGCGATTTTTGCAACACTAGTTTTAAGCTTCTTAAAACTTTAATATGTTTTGTTTGGATGTATTTTTTTTATTATTGTGATATTCATTTTGTCATGGTTGCTAAAAATCATCTGGTATAAAACTAATATCTATATCTATTGGTTTATATTAGTTAATTTATTTTTGACATACTATTTTGGGTTGACAATTTGGTAGACATGGATTGTGGACGGATATAACAATTCAACCTGAGTAATATACATTACAAAATTATAGAAAATTTCAATTGTGTAACTCTATTTAATACAGGTGTCTATAATCTATTAATAATGTTCAAATCTTTAAGTTGTGATAAATAATATTATTGATAATTTATTACTATACAAATGTTTCAAAATATAAGCTCTTGATGTAACGGCCATGTTGATGGGTTATGAATTAAAGTTGTGAAAAAATCTTTTTACAAAAATATAGAGTAAAATGATTAAAGTGATGTAGGAGAGTGTACAAGTTTGAATTTAAATATCTATATAAATTAATTATCATTTTTAGCTTATATATTTAGTTTATCTTTATCTTTATGTTATTGGGATCTATTATAAATATTAGGATTTGATCAAAGTTATTATCAGTTTTGATTTTAACTTATAAGATATTATTTTATTTTTGAAAGCTTTGATTAGAATTGGAGATTCTGATTAACTTATTGTTTTTGAACCATTTGATCACTTTCGTAAACGCATCATAAAAATACGTATATCAGACCCAAATACTTAATGGCCTCCCGACCCTAAGCATGCAAGAGCCCGATGCATCTTTTGTTCACTAAAATATGTTTTAATATTATATATAAGATTATACATGAAAGATCTTTTTTGACTCTCTCTTTAGCTCTGCATCTCTTATTCTCATAGGTCTCTCTCCACCAATAGGGTTTTAGGGAAACTCTATTTTATATGAAACAACTATATCCTTGTTTAAAAGGAAAAAAAAGGGAACATATATAATATCCCTAACCAACTCTTATGAAGGCATATATATAAATGGTGAGTGGTGATTGGGATGAGCAAGGAAGAGAGCCGGGGGAATGGGATTATGGGTGAACTAAGAACATGGTATATTTAGCCCGCTAGTATTTATATATTAGTTAAAGGCCAGCTATATATTTCGATTATTAAAGTGTAGATATTGTTAATTTATATACTTCTATCAAACTTATTTTCATCTAAAACGTAATTATCTTTTAAGGATATCTCTAACATTAGATGTTTCTTTTCCAACCTTATTTGCGGATTCTTCACATTTAGATTTTTTTAACAGCGGATATTTTGATATATTATAAAATAATATAATTTTGGGAATTTAAATTATGTAATCATATAACCAAACCTTATAAAAGTATATTATATTTTTGGAATTGTATCATTTCTAACCGGGTTAAACAATTCAAGTAAATATTCCATGTTTTACATGATATTATAATTTTATCAGTCTCCACTCAATATTAAAATGTGACACTATAGAATTGATGGAAAATGAAGAAAACAACTTTGAATTTTAGATCTTATGATCGTATGATTATTAATACTATATGCACAAAACGTTAAGAAAAAGTCCTCAATTTCATTCGAAGCTTTGTCTCGTGTTAAACTTTTTGGGAATTGAAACTTTAAAAATATAGCATATATTCACATTAGTCTTCACTATTTATATATATTAATATCCATATTTTCGTCATTATTGATTTATTTTCTTATCTTATTATCGATTAGATGTGTATTTACTAACTATTTTGTAAGTTAGCTATTGAGATTTCGTATCATTTAAGTTGATAATCCTATGGTAATTACAGTCATATTTTTCAAGACCATCAAGATCAAATCTATTTAAAAGTAACTTGGTGTTATCTCTGGACGCGCGTTGCGCGTCTTGAAGATGAAGGAAATCGAGGTTTCACTTAATGACCTCATCACTACGCAAACTGAAAGCTTAAAAACAGTAGACTATATAATAGTCAAACCGCGGCTCAGAACCAATGAGCGGTTGCCGTTGTACATCGGAAACAACTGCAAAGCAGGGGTAACTAACACCAATTTGGCGGTTCATCACAACCCAAGTTGTTTCCATTTTCTAAATAGAATGTGATATCCATTTTGTGATCAAAGACACCGGCACCCATCAATAGCATACAATAAAGGTTTTCGAAGGCTCAGAAACACAACCATGTTGCGACTACAATCTAGAGGATTGCCACGCCTAAACAACTACGGTTTTTTGTTTGTTTAGCATCATCGCCCACTAATATTATACATAGCAACCATCTATATTTTACCACATAGCTCAAACGTGTTTTAATCAGTCATCACAGCCAGTAACGTTCAGCAACGAACTCTCAGATGAGACTGACCTCACCATCACAGAGGCAAAAACAGAAACTAGACAATGACAAACCCGTAGGCTCTCAGATGAGTCAACTGGCATCATATAGAGAAGACTGACAAACTCACAAAAAGAATTGATGTCACCGGCTGCCATCGCGTCTAGATTATCCCACATGCAACCAACAAACAATTATATGAAAACTATAAAAAATTAAACCACCATTCATCATACAGAAGATGATTACCAATTAATTATGTATAACTTAAAATAATAGTAAGAAACAGAAGTTCAAAAAGAGTACTTCAAACACTCAAATTAATTCGTTCAATAAATCATGTGTTTATGTGTGTGTAAGTGAAGAGAAAGGTATAAAACATACATGAAGATCAGGAAACATCCTCAAGAAAGTAGCCAATATCAGAGGTGACAATGGTCAGTTGACATAACAGCCAGGACATCTTCACTTTAGGATTCCAGTGAACCGGTGATGAGTCAACCACCACAACGACCATCGAAGATCGGAATGAAAAGACACCAACTGGTCCGAACACATGCAGAGAAGAGGGACTACCGCCGCTCAACACCACCGCTTCAAAACACCGGAATCAAACGGAGAAGAGGGGCAACCGACAGATTTGTCAGTCACAACCTGGGCGGTGTGAGCGGCAATCGCCGCCCTAACGCGGCGATGGCAATCGAAGATTCTCCCCCTCAACAGGCACAACCACAGTGATCATCGACCACATACATAAAAGAGACCAAATCGCCACCACCATGGTCAACTAAACCACCAAGAACAGCGAAATCGGCTTTAGCCACCGCCAGTTCGACCAGAAAAAACTCATTCCGCCTCCGACGCGTCCTCTCTATAAAGAAATTAAAGGCCATAAGCCTAGCGAGATAAGCAGACGACCACCATTGTACCCACCGCACCGCCATCACCGGTAGTATGCAGGTAGAAGAAACCAGAGAGTTATGAAATGAGGTGTGTAGAAGACAATGAGACATAAAAGATAATGACACGAAAACCGATGTGTAATGAAATACCGAAAACACCCCCAATTACTGTTCATTGAATTGCATCTTAAACATATAGGGTAATTTTGCGAGCCTTAAAGTAAAGTATTGTTGTTAGAGAAAAGTTATTGGGATTAGTTATCCGGTCAATACAATTTTCCAATCACACTCAACATGCATATGATTATATTTTACTTTTTAATAACTATTTTTTGTCAAATTAATTACGATATTATAATAACCTTAACCGAGAACTATTTGTTGGAAGAAAGAAAGGAAACTTATCATGTTCTTAATTTGTTGTGGGTTGTGATTAAAGATAGAAAAATACTATTAATATATATTGTTAAGGAGGGGTTGTTGAATGTGTGTCGTGAGATACCCGTGAAAGTGATGTAATATACAAATATTAAACAATTCAAAGGAGCACAAAAATTCAAGAAGAAATACAAAATATCAACCTGCAGGGTTAAACAATTAAAGTAAATTTAAAATTTTACATTTAATTATCATTTTATCTGTTTATACTCATTATTAAAATTATTAAAATAAAACATTTGGAGTCGGTGGGAAATGAAGAACAACAATGCAGAACAACAATGCAGAACAACAATTTTGAATTTTAGACGTCAAGATGTATCATTGTTAATATTATATACACAAAAAGTTAAGAGAAAGGTCTTTAATTTCATCCGTATCATTGTCTCATGCAGGATTTTACAAATTACAACATTGATGTAGAGCATATATTCACATTGGTCTTCTATATGTTTCTGAATTATTGTAATACCCATGTTTTCGTCTTTATTGACTATTGTTCTTATCTTTTAATCGATTAGGTTTATTTGACGGGTGTTTTTAATTATTAGTTATTAAATTTTCTAGGATAATTGTAGTGTAGTTCTTAGATTTAATATAGTTATTTAATCATAACCGCGCGGTATGTATATGTCTATATACTTTTAGTTTTAGTAATCTGTATGTTTAATTATGATATTGTAATAACTTTTAATAAAAGGTATTTACTTCTTTTCAAAAAAATAAAGATATTTTGTTAAGTCCATTAGACTTCTACCAAACCGACTATTTTATTTGTATAATCAACTAAGAAATATACAAATTGGCACGTAATTGAAGCTAGCTAGTAGTAAACAAGTCTAAATATATATAATCACATGTTAAATTAGTATGATAAAAACATAATCAAATTTTGATCATTACATAGCATAGGCAAACGTATAGTTAACTTAGTATGAAGTTGCTCGATTTAAAATATATTTAACTGAACGTTTGGTTGGTGGCACTAGAATAGTAGAATATAATAAATGTACATAAGTGGGATTGAGTCAACAAAACGGCGATGCAAAAGTCAAAGGTGTATTCACAAGTACAACATGGATTATGGGAACTTGGGAAGATGTTCTTTGCTTCTAGTAGATTTTCGATGGTTTGGCAAACGCAACTTGTACTGCCATCTCTTTTGAATTATGCTCACATTTTAAATTTCTCAATAACTGATCTAAACTTTTGTAAATCATTTGTATATTTTATTATATGATCATTTTATGGTGATAGTTATTATTCCAGAATTGTGTTTATTACTTGTCTTATACTAATGATTAACAATATGTTTGCATGTATGAAGATTAAATTGAACTAAAGTTAACGTATACTTTTATTGTTATATGTTGCTATGATATATGTTGTCTCTTCTTACAACATATAATGTAATAGTTCGATAATAAAAAAACAATTTTTAAAGTGAATATTATTCACCTTAAAACACTAATTTACTACATATATATCATATTGCAATTACAATATGTTATATAAAAACATTTTTTTAAAAGTAGGTGATATATGATATATCTTCTCTATGGTTATGCTTGGATGACAACTGTATCAATTCTAAAGGTTATTTACACGAGTTTGTCTGAATATTTTTTGAAAACATCATATCCAAATACATAGCAGATTTCCTAGTTGAGCGTTGATTAAAAATAAACCTAACATGCCAAAGTTAATCTTTCTCACATGATGAAAAATGTTCATCATAATACATCCTAATGGTTAGTTATGTATTTTCTGTTTAATAGATCGACTGTTTAAATCCTACAAAATACACGTATAGATAGTTAATTGGAATAG
Source organism: Flaveria trinervia (assembly GCA_025506515.1). Lineage (NCBI taxonomy): Eukaryota > Viridiplantae > Streptophyta > Magnoliopsida > Asterales > Asteraceae > Flaveria > Flaveria trinervia. The sequence goes on along the minus strand of CM046452.1, from coordinate 96,876,493 downwards.
ATTAGGTGTTATTTTAAAAACATGATAAATAAAACATATAGATTTAGGAGTATGATTGAACGGTTATATAAGAATATTATATCTTTTTTTCCTTTATATATATACGCCTGGTTTTTCTTTTACTAGAAGTATCAAATATGATTTATTAATATATACATGTCATTCAAAGTATATTTTATATGTAACTAGATAAATTAGTTGAATTATAATTTTTCGATTATAAAAAACCATTACTTAATTATTCTGTTTATAACAATTAGAAGTATATTTTCTACGGTGATTAAGAATTATTGGTCCACTTGGAAATCACTTCCACAACTAATTCGCATGTTTTGAAACCACACACGTTTACTTCATTGTAGAACATAGAAATTTAACTTTAGTGAGTAAACTACTTTATGGTTGGATCTTTTAGTTATTTTAGAATATTTTTTTATAAACTAAAGTCCGAATTATTAGCATAAAGCATACAAGTTCAAGAATAACTTTAGATTTTATAATATAAAAATTTTCATCATCCTCAACCTAACGCGTGAGTTTTTGATAGTTTTAATTTTTTATATAAAGTTTTGAATGTTATAAACAAATAGAAAAAGATATTTTTATTAATGTTACTAAAAAACATTTTATAAAATAAGAAAAAACATAAAATTTTTTAAAAATACAAAATAATTTACAAATGATGTTTAAAAAAAGCAAAATTTTCATATAGCAAAATAATTGAAATTGAGTGTTATAATAAGAAAAATTTTAAAAATAATATTTTTTAAAAATAGTCTATTAAGTTAAAAAAGTTGATATAATATATTAAAATATCATTTATAATTGATAAAATTTAATTATATTTAATGTTACATTATTTAATCCGTATAATACACGGGTTATCAAAACTAGTTTATATATACAACGGTATCACGCATCCACTTGAGCTTTAACGTTTACTAATAAGATCTAATATAAGAAGTCAAATTAGTTAAGTTATAATTAAAGATTGAAAGACGTTCTATTAGCTCAAACCTACCACGCGTTTTGGAAACTAAGCCATTTTAGTCATACAATGTAAGGTACCTTCTTAGAAACCATTCAATTAAATCTTTAGAAAGCCAAAGTTTTCTTCTATATTATTTATATCAATATTCATATTAATATTATTAATATTAATATTAAAATACGAGAATAGAGATTTTTTATATCATATAGTCATACTCTTCCAATTAAACCTCCTAACCACAAAATGATGATAACATATCATATGTTTTTTCTTTATCCTCATCTCTAGTTTGATTGTGTCAATTTTCTATGCCTTGAACAAACTAACCACAATCCATTCTATAAATAGTGCAAGTCAATTTTGACTTTAATTCCTTACCCTTGTTAGTTTCTTATTTCAGAATAACTCACATCTGTTCATCTTTATCTTTTAAATATCTATCCTTTATCATCTCAAGGTTCTGTTGTTCAATCTATTGACATAATGATAAAAAGAATTCTAACATAATTAAAGAAATTTAACAGTTGTTTCTTTAAATCATTCATATCATTTATTTAATTCAATTTCCTCTCTTTTTTAGAATTTCGTGTTATATATGGCGCTAATTGTCTGTGCTCCTCGGCAAGTCAATTTTGTATTAAAATAAGAAATCACAATAGTATATTTGGAATTTAAAAAAATAATGTCACGTTGTTGTGAAAATACATGTAAAATTGAAAATACTCAAACTTATCAAGGTGTGAACTATAAAATTATTATGTCGATCAAATGAGTTGTAAAAGTAAAAATAAGCACATCGTAAAACTATATCCAGCATTCTATTAGATCACGTGCGCTAAACATGATCATGAATGTAAAAGTAAAAAGGAATGAAAATCATATCATATTTAATCTCCCTCAGTTTTGATAAAATTATTGATGCATGTATAAAAAAAGAGTTAATTACACGAATGGATCCTGTGATAAGGTCAATTTTTATGTTTAGCCCATAAGTATCATTATCATAAGCTTTCACATTAATATATATTTGTGTTATTAATTTTAAAGGGGCGTTTGGTTAGAAGGAATGGAATAGAAATAAAAAACTATTATAATTTTCAAGTAAAATTGTGTTTGAGTGAACAATTAAAAGTAAATCCAATGGAATGTTTCACTTTAAATTCTTTTAGTTGTGAGATTTCAAAATCCTTTCACGTAGAAAGGGAATTTGAAATTCCATAACCAAGTGAATTTGAAATAAAACATTCCATTAAGTTTTATATTTCATTACCCACTCAAATATTTCTTTCATTACATTTCTTTCAACCAAACGCCCATATAAATAATCTTCAGTAAAACCCAAACTTCACCATTCATCACAACATCTCCTTTCATCGTTCACTATCCCGCCAAATTCCAAATATTACTTATATAATTTTTCATATCTCTCGTTCAATAATTTTTTCTACAGTTATTTATTCTATTCTTACTTTTGTCTGAGATTATGTATTGTGACTTAAACATAATTGAAATTGTTCGCTACAAATGGAGAGCAATATTGGAATAATGGAACGAGTTGCTCAAATGAACTAATAGCTGATTCTAACTTGATTTTCTCGTGTTAGAAAGGTACGCATTCGTTTATCATATAATTTAGGTTTATTTGTTTTGATAGCTCGACAATTTCAGTTTGATTTTCTATATAACGTACAAATGAAGTTATGATTGTCTGAAATACAGAAAGTAACACTTGATCTACAGTTTGAATTCGATTTCAAAAGGTTTGATTTTTTTATATTTTGAACAAAAAAATATAACATAGAGATATTTGACCTCTAACCCATTACGCATGCTCTTTTAATTAATAATAAATCTGATGCAATTTAATCAGAACTTTCGAACATTGGACTTTCTTATTATCAATAAACCTTTTGCCTTAATTTAGTTACTCATTTGTTATTAAAGTAAACGCTTATAAAACCATTAATCAACAAACATCAATCTTTAGCCCGACAAGTTAAGGTTAGACATCCATATCATGACATATGAATGTTAAAAGATCGTGGATTTAAATCTTAATCTGAACAAAATATTTAGAGCTTAGGTTTGAGTCAAAATATTTTCTCAACAATAGATTTCCTCTTGTGGCGGTTGGGGTGCGGTCCCGACGTCCCTGAGAAACAAATAGATAAGCCGATTAAGATGATACATATCCTTCAAAACATGGTTGCATATTTACCATTGAAAAAAGCCATTAATCATTATATCAATCAAATAATATCATTATTAGAGTATTTATTTATGGGTCCTAGTATATAGACACCCACTTATATAAATCGACACCCCCTATACGCCGCGTATGGGTCTATACGCGACGTATAGGGTTGAATACACTAAAAACGAAGAAAAATCAAGGGGCTGTCAGAAAGCTATATGCCCCATACAGCCCTATACGACACATATAGGGCTATACGACGCGTATAGCGAATTTCGACACTGACTACGAGGAAAAATTCAGGGGGCTGAAGGCTATTCGACACATATAACTCTATACGACACATATAACCCTATACGACCTTCCTTTATACGACGCGTATACGACGCGTATAGAAATTTTGAGATGTTGATTTAAAATATTGGGTTTCTGATTCAACCAAACCCTTATTTATATTCTTAAAAGAAAGAAAAAGGCACTGCCGTTGTTTTTAGAATTTTGTATCTTATTTTCAACATGCCGCACCCACTTGTTTTGTTGTTTTTTCTATTATTTCTAATTCTTTCTAGAACACCCTCCCCCCTGTTTCTTCTAGTCCTCTTCCCCCCAACCCAAAACCCCTGCATTTCTATAAATCATCCCCATATGCTTTCATGCACAAATCCTCATAAATTCATCAAAAAACTAAACATCTCTTCACGTTTCACATCATAATTGCTCTTCAATTCATCTCTGATCACCACAAACTGACTTGTTCCAGAAGTTATGTTCGTGCCATTTCCTCCTTGCATTCAAGTTGATGGAAGAAACTAAGAATTCATCGGCTACCGACACCATACACCTATCGAATTACGATCTGGCTCGATCTCGATTGTTTCTCTCGGGCTTTTACTGCTGGGGCTGGGAGTTCCTCACCGCTCTGCTGCTGTTTAGTTGTTGATCTGTTGATATTAGTTGTTTAATTAGGTTAATATTTAGGGAATTAGGTGATTAATATCGATTGAAGGTATAAAAGTTGAGGGAAATGAGTCATCGGTCTGTTCCTGCACCTTTTTTGACGAAGACGTATTTGCTGGTGGATGATCCAGCGACTGACGATGTGATCTCGTGGAACGAAAGCGGGACAACGTTCGTCGTGTGGAAAACCGCTGATTTCGCTAGGGATTTGCTGCCGAATTCCTTCAAACACAACAATTTCTCGAGCTTTGTTCGTCAGCTTAATACTTATGTATGTTCTCTTCTTGCCTCTGGTTATTTTGTTATCATAATCTGAAATAGTTCTTCTGTTTTGTTCAATCTTAATAGTTGTAGACTCACCTAATATCTATGATCAGTTATATTCTTATGGCAAAGTAAGAAAAATCATAGAAATTGACTTTTCTTATGTGTTTAAATTTATTGATGTATCATAGTCTTGGAACATTTTCAGTCACATACGTATAATATTCGTGATATCTTGGAATCGTGAGTGACTTTTGCTTATGTATATCACAAAAAAATCTTTTGTTTGTCTGCATTAAATGATATAAGAATCAAATTCACATATCCATTGTTAAAATTCACGTGTTTTTAAAGTAATTTCTTTTTCTTATATCCTTGTAAATGATACAAGAATAATATTTAATCATCTTTGTTTTAGGTCCAAGTAACTTATGGTTTATGTTCTATTATCATACCGAATATAGTTCATGTATAATTAAAATTATACACATGTTTATAGAGTAAAGTAAAGAGTTTTAGAACAAACTATCATGTCTTTATTATCGTAACTAATATGTTTCATTCGTAATTCTATCATCAATTTTTTTTCTTTATCCTCAAGACGTGTTTAATATTAGTAATTTTTTTTATGATTGGAGGTTCAAGACTAATTACGAATAGAATGTAAACATTAAAAACAAATTCTAGGAGATAAAAAGACATTTGACCATTCTAAAAAGCTAGTGAAACACGCGTGGGTCCCGCAAACAGACAAATGAACAACCAAAAGAAGGATCTAGAGGTGAATTGATTCTCTCATTATGTGCCAAATAAGTTATCTTGACTTGTATGGCGCACCCACCCACCTAGTTCTTTCTAGACTTTCACCATAAAACATTTTTTTTTAATTTTTTTTTGTCGTATGTGTTAAATAATATTCGTCACCACTTCACCAGAAATTTACGTTGTTTTGGCTATTATTATTATTATTTATTATTATTATATTATTATTATTATTATTATATTATTATTATTATATTATATTATTATTATTTATTATTATTATATATTATATTATTATTATTATTATTTATATTATTATTATTATTATTTATTATTATTATTATTATTATTATTATTATTATTATTATTATTATTATTATTATTATTATTATTATTATTATTATTATTATTATTATTATTATTATTATTATTATTATTATTATTATTATATTATTATATTATTATTATATTATTATTATTATATTATTATTATTATTATTATTATTATTATTTATATTATTATTATTATATTATTATTATTATATTATTATATATTATTATTATATTATTATTATTATATTATTATTATTATTATTATTATTATTATTATTATTTATTATTATTATTATATTATTATTATTATTATTATTATTATATTATTATATTATTATTATTATTATTATTATTATTATTATTATTATATTATTATTATTATTATTATTATTATTATTATTATTATTATTATTATTATTATTATTATTATTATTATTATTTATTATTATTATTATTTATTATTATTATATTATATTATTATTATTATATTATTATTATTTATTATTTATTATTATTATTATTATTATATTATTATTATTATTATATTATTATTATTATTATTATTATTATTATTATTATTATTATTATTATATTATTATTATTATTATTATTATTATTATTATTATTATTATTATTTATTATTATTATTATTATTATTATTATTATTATTATTATTATTATTATTATTATTATTATTATTATTATTATTATTATTCTTATTATTATTATTATATTATTATTATTATTATTATTATTATTATATTATTATTATTATTATTATTATTATTATTATTATTATTATTATTATTATTATTATTATTATTATTATTATTATTATTATTATTATTATATTATTATTATTATTATTATTATTATTATATTATTAATTATTATTATTATTATTATTATTATTATTATTATTATATTATTATTATTATTATTATTATTATTATTATAAAATTTTTTATAGGGGTTTCGGAAAACTGTACCGGACAAATGGGAGTTTGCAAACGAGAACTTTAAACGAGGGCAGAAAGAGCTTCTAATCATATTTGTCGACGAAAACCGTGACAGTGACACAATCTCCTCACAATGGGAAGCAGGTTGATAACGCTGGTCCAACACCATCACCAACTAGTTCTGGTGATAATCTTGGATCCAGCTCCACCTTTTCCCCGGATTCAAAGAATCCGGGGTCAGTGGACTCTCCAACCATGGAGAAACTGGAAAACTTGTCGGACGAAAATGAGAAGCTGAAAAAAGAGAAGCATATGTTGACGTCTGAACTTGCGCAAATGAAGAAACAATGTGATGATTTGGTGGCGTTCCTGACTCAAAACGTGAAGGTCACGCCTGATCAGATCAATCGCATCATGAATGGTGATGTTGTGGTTGATGAGAGGGGAGTGACCGAAGGTGATGACTCGAATGATGATGATGAAAAAAGAGATTGTTTTAAGTTGTTTGGGGTGCTGTTGAGAGACGAAAAGAAGAAGAGGGGCCGTGATGATATGAACGGTTATCCGGTGGCACAAAGGAAAGAATTGAAAACGAACAACTTCAACAACGCTGCCCGCATGTATGCTACAACTAGGCAGTCGACCAAAGTCTGCACTTAGTGAATAAAAACACGTTCAGTTGTGTTATTAGTTCGTAATTCAAAAGCATGATAATAGTAGTAGTAATAATAATCATGGGATGTTAAGGTAATATTTAATTCATAAGAAAGGAAATTGTATGTTGTTATGTATTTTTTACATTTGATCTATTTTTGTGTATGTTTCTAAGTTTTGTAGTACTTGAATATATGCCATATCTTTTAATAAAACATATTGTTCCGTATGAAATCATAACTGCCATTATCATTCTAGAAAACATTGTGCCGGTTGCATTTGTTGATAGGTCGTAAGTGTACCGGGGGCGCAATCCATCCTATCCAAATTATATCAATTAGTAATTAAATGTTGATCATACTTTCACTCAAATTCTAGCAAAAACTACTTAAATTGGTAACGATGTAACCCAGACTACGTATCAAAAAAAAAAAAAAAAAATTCAAGCTTCTTGTTCAATCTTAGACCCTACCTAAACCCTTGGCTTCTACCACCCGAAATCACTTACCCTATGTCCGTATCCGAACCCTCGGCCGCAGTGTTGCTGAGACGCTGGAACTACCCTGAGGCCCGTTGCTAAGGGTGCCTTGGTTCCTCTAAGAGTATGTTGTCATATTTTTTATAACAACAATTCTTAAGGATTTTAAGATAAATACATCACACCATACATCTTATAGGATTTGAAACCTATTTTTCGGGTGTAGAGTACACCACTTAGCCGCCTAGATGTCCACTTGAGACATTTTCATGTAATAGCTATTTACTTGAAAGCTAGAACTTATGTGTCACACGTAAAACATCAATTTCTATTGGGATGTTGGTTACATATGCCGAAGAATAAGAGTATATCTGAACTCAGTAGTTTTTGCAGCCATTAGTTAAAAATAGGGATGTTCAAAGTCAGATATTCAAAATTTCGGATATCCAAAAATTTCGGATAGTGAAAATCACTATCCGTATCCGCAATTTCGGATACGGATATCCGAAATTCATTTTTATTTTTTTTAGTTTTTTTAAATAATTAGACATATAATACTATTAAAATAATATAAAAACCAACTCATATCATAAAATTCACAATATACACTAAAAAATATCAATTTAAAGTAAAAATATATCTCAAATTCAAAAAAAATAAAAAGTTATTTTTTAGTTTTTGGATAACCGGATATCCGAAACTTTTGAAAATCACCATCTAAATCCGAATCCGTATTTTCGGATATCCAAAATCTAGATATCCGAATTTTTGGATACCCGAAAATTCGGATTTTTCGGATTCGGATTTTTGAATCGAATTCTCGGATTCGGATTTTCGAATCGAATTCTCGAATTCGAATATTTTTAAACACCCCTAGTTAAAATGAAAGCAAGTATTATAAACTCACGATAGCTTACGTAAGAATAGTAACTAAAATGTTGTTTGTTTTTTCTGCAGGAAAACGTTGTAGTCTGCAGACCACATCTGCAGAAATTTGCAGCAGAAGAGATAGACCAAACGTCTGCAGTCTGCAAGAAAAAAGACTGTTTGTTTTTAACATCTGCAGAATGATAAAAAAATATTTTGTAATTAAATTAAACCTACTTTTTTAACACTTCTTTCATTGGACTTGTACCACACACACACATATCCATACGTACATACAACATATATACACATCCATACGTACAAGCAACCGTCGGACGAGGTGTGGGTCGGGGGGTCGGCAGGCGCAGGTACGGGGAGGGGGAGGCGGGGCGTAGGTAGGGAAGGTGGAGACGCCGACGGGCGAGGTGGGAGGGGGCGGGAGCAGGTGGGTGAGGGCGAGGCGAGGGGCGGGAGCAGGTGGGTGAGGGCGAGGCGAGGGCGGCGGTGGTCCGGTCGGTGGGGGGTGGTGGGGTCGCGGTGGTCCGCCGGTGGGGGAGGTGGGGTGGTGGTGGTCCGATGGTGGGGAGAGGTGGGGTAGCCGGTGGGGGAGTTGGGAGGAGGTGAGAAGAGGTTAGAAGATCTCAGAAATCATATGTCCACATCTTCTTCATGTAAACTTAGAAAGACATTTTTTAATGAAACGTCTTGTAAAAAACAAACACTCTACGCACTCAAAACATCTTCTCGCGTCTGCGTACGCGCAGATGAAAAGGTGGAGAAGAGGTTTTGATAAAAAAACAAACACCACCTAACATATCGAAAAATACAAGTATTTCTATCGTGACAAAAAAAATATGTAGTATTTTGGCTGTTTACAAAGATGTGATGGTATCTTATCCAAAAAAGTTCTTTTACTGATAAGTTTACAAACTAAATTTGATGTAAATTTTCTTCTAATTTAAGATGGTGCTGACACTAATTGTTGTGAGAACTCGATGGAAACTTTTAAAGGCTTTTTCTTACACCATTTGTCTACTCTAATATTAAAGTTTGTAGGAGGAAAAAGAATTATAAGAAACAAAACCTTTAAGTGGTTGTGACTACTGTACACAATTCGGTTATAAAAAAATTTTACATCGAAATATTAATAAGAAAACACGTTGTAGTGGTATATTAGAAACTTTTATAAACATCATTTTTTTTAAATTACAAGAGAAAATAATAAATACAAAAAAGAAAAGCGACCACTTGTCAAAATCTGATTGAAACTTTTTTTAAGATAATAAGAACTTTAGCGTTCAAATGGTTAGTGCATATTGTAGCTTCATAAAAGGTCATACTACAACTTTAAAAACTCACCGTTAAGAGAGATTTGTACAAATGTGTTTAAACAATTTGTACACATTGATATAACAGATAAAATAGAAAGAACATAAATTTTCTTAGAGCACCAACATTGCATTTCCGACATAGGTAAATAGTCTTAAGGGCTGTTTGTTTTCGGCTGACCGGGTTGACCCGACTAACTCGGTCAGCGTGTCAGCCCGTTTGATTTCGGCTTCAGGGCTAGCTGATCGGGTCTTCATTGCTAACCCAAACCTAGAAACAAAAGAAGCTAATCGGCTGACTCGCAGGCCGCTGCCCCCTCGCAGGCCGCTGCCCCCTCGCGACCCGCAGCTGACCGGGCACCGCCTTCGCCTTCGCCTTCGACCTCGCGACCCGCAGTGGCGAACGATGTGGTGTAATGGTTCCCTCGCGACCCCAAGACCCGCACCGCCTTCGCCTTCGCCTTCGACTCTCGGTCGGTTTTTGTGGTGTGTTCGGAATGTGTACGATGATAGTGCTGGTTGTGGTGGTTCTGATCGGTGGTGTGACTCCGATGGGTTTTGTTACTTAGATACTGAATCAATATGGTTTTTGTCAGATACCGAATCAAACAGCCAAGTTTTAGTCAGATGAATACCCGATCAGAACTTCTAACTAGGTCAACTTCTGATTCAGTCAAATCTTACTGAGTTAGTGTAATCAAACAGCCCTTAATAATTATCCATGATGCTTCACCAGAGCAATCCAAGAAAGTGATGGATTATATGGCATATAATAAAAGACTAACTATTGTCCACGTGACTTTTAATTAGATTGTATACATAGGTGTCACGTAGACTTTGTCATATGTCTTTATCATATTCATTTTAAAAATCTTGATTCTTAACTTTAAAATCATTTCCATATATTTCGTAACTTTCAAAAGTTTTAATGTTTTAAATATATCCTACATACTCTTTCAACCTTAACATCAGACATATATATAGAAAGGTATTAATTGACTTTACTAATTTTAAATAAAAACATACAAGTAATAATAAATAAAATTTTTAATATTGTTTACACAAATATTTGAATCTTTATAAACATTTGTTTTATTTTTAATTAGTCTTTGTTTTAATATTGTATCTTTCTTCAATTTTATAGTTTTATTAGATTGATTTATTAATGCAATATGAGCTCTTTTTTTTCTTTTAAATTTGTTTACATTTCATTTGTCATATACCCAAACTATTGAGATAATTTTAACATTTTAATTTATTTGTTCCATATCTCATATCATGCTATAATTTAAGTTCGCAATTGCTATTTTTTTATGTTTTCAATCCGTTTAACACACGGGTAACTAACTTAGTTATTTTATATAGTTATATTTTGATATTAATAAATTATTAAATGCATTAAATTAGTATAATATAATATTACTTTTTTTTTTTTTAATTGCGTGTAGGTTTTATTAAATAAAATAACTATTCAATTGAGTCATAAAGTAGTATAATGAGATGATATCAAGTAAACAAACATGAGCCCCTTGTGTATAATTCGGATCCATTATTTTAAGTTGGTTTTGTTTCAAAGAATGCAAAGATGCCTTATTGCCTTCAACATTTAGTAGACACGTGGGCTGGGCTTCAACTTGATTTCAATTGCATTCAATTTGGTTGAGTGGAACTAAACTCTTGGGCTTAAAATCCAAGTCGGCTGCAGTTAAATACTGAAGGAAATAATTAAAGTAACCATGTGGGCTGGTCCATAAGAAGCAAAGTCATGAGAGAAGAAATATAAACTTCATATTCACTTCGTTAGCGAACGGCAGTTTTTGGTAGAGAGGGTGTTACAACGCAGACCCCTTTGGGGGTTCAGGACGATGGTCAAGAAGCAAATTTATTTTTTTTATAACGGTTAACTAATAAAGCCCGGCTACTCAAAATAACTATTTTTAATCTTGTTAAAATAATTTTTAAAAATCATATTAATGTAACTAAAATAAGGTTGTAAATGCTTGTGAAAAAAATTATAATTTAGAGCAAATTACAAATTGTATCCTTTATTAACATATAAAATTACATGTTATATACTATAGTTTAATAATTACATGACATGTTCTTTTCTAAAACAATTTGTATATTTATCGTCCTTTATACTAACATTCATTCAAATTCACAGTTAAATTAGACATGTCACTCACATAAGAGGCATTTATGTATTTTACATGTCTACAATGAGTCAAAAATATTTTTATTCGTTTCATTATGTCGCCTTCATGTTGGATCTCTGAAATTTATTGATAATAGAAATCCATATTCCTATCTGTGATTGAAATTCCGGATAACTGAAATCTAGATATCAATTCCGAATATATGAAATTCAGATATTTGAAATTTTGGATACGGATACGAAAAGATTTGGATTTGAATTTCTTTTTCTTTTTTTTTTGCAATAATCAGATCATGTTATTATATAAATAATGTAAAACAAGACACTTAAAATAACCCCTATATACACTAACAAGTCTCATCCAAAACAAAATACATATAAACAATATCCGAATTTTTGGATATTCGAAATGCAAATGTTCAAATTTTCAGATATACGGAGACAACATTAGTACCATCAATCATTACATGCCTAACTTAACTGCGATATCAGATGAATGTTAGTGTAAAGGACACTAAATTTTATAAAAAACAACATGTAGTATAATTACTGAAACTAAAGCACATACGGTTTAATTTCATATAACGGTGGTTACACAAAATATTTGAAAGCCATGATGCTGAATGCTCGTCGTCCATCCTCCGTTGGTTAGAGCCAGCCTGATTTTCGGCCCACACACATTAGCCCATAATAATCTACTCAAGCCCAGTGTTTTTATGTTAAGGTTGGTCCAAGTCCAACTAATAGCATTTATGTTTCTTTTAAAGTGAAAAGAATATTGATGTTTATAAAAAAGAAATACAATTTACTTGTTGATTTAAGGTAAAAGTTATAATAATCATTGTGGCGATAAAATGAACAGATGTTTATAAATTTCTAGGAGTTAAAAGAGGAAATATATACAATCATTTGTGGTTAGGAAATATTATATGTTTTCATTTGATTTTGTTGCTATCATAGTTATTAATCGTAGTTTTTCTTTGGCCTTATAACACTTTAAAATGTTTTTATACCACTCCCATAGGTATTATAACTTTTTAATGTGCCCTCACACCACTCCCATAGGCTTTATATAGGCGTTAGGTAGAGGACGTTTCCACCATAACGTCATAACTTCACATAAATATTATAACTAGGTTAGTCCTCTCGTGTAATACACTGATTGAATAAACAAAATATTAAATTATTAATAATAAAAACATATGCATTATAAAATCATATTTGAAGATTAAATATGATGTTAATTATATATAAACAGGCAGTGGTGGATCTAGACGTAAAGTTTAGAGGTAACGTAAAAAAAAATTTCGTACATTTATATTAATAAAGGGTTCAAAGGAAATCATTCAAATCAAATCCATTTGGTATTTAAAATAATTGAACCCGGATAAATTGAACTCAAAAGAGTTGTTAACCCAATATAATCATCATTATTAGAATCAATATCTTACTTTTGAAATTTTCTTTTGAAAAAATTGTCAATAAAAACTTGTTTTTCATCATTAAAATCCCTAATTTTATAACAAATAACATAATAAGATTACAAATTGCACTTAGAATTAACACAATTCAAATATCTAATTTCAATCTCAAACCTCTAATTCATCTTTCAAATCCCTACTTCATACACCTAATTGTATAAACCTTAAATATTAAAAATTGAACCAAATAACCATTAATTTTTATAACAAATAACACTTAAATATTAGAAATTGAACAACATATTAGAAATTAAATCCTTAATCTCATATTATAATAGAGAAAAAACTAGAATTGTTATCTTGAAGTGGACGATAAATTAGAGAAAGATCACATGTGGGCGGGTGGCAACAACTGCTGTAGCAGGCGGCAGTTTGATAGTGGTCGGCCTGACAGCTAGCGGCAGGGGCATGGGGTGATCGACGGTGTGGGTGGATGGTAGTTAACTAGCTATGGCCTGTGGGAACTAGAAAGGAACGAATGGTCGATGTGGGCATGGGCAATAGATGCTTTTTTTGTTTTCTTTTTATTTTAAGTTTTATGTTTGATTGCGTTATGATTATTTAGACTAATTAGTTAGACTATTTAAGTTGTTTAATGTTTTTTGGGCTTATATTCATTTTGAGTTTGTTAGTTATTATTATATTTTGGGCTTATTAGTTATTAATGTTTTTATATAATGTAACATTTTTTATAAAATATAAGATTATTTTTTATAAACTTTAAAACTTTCTACAAAGTGTTGGGTTTATAAAACATTTAGGGGTAACGTAATATTTTATCAGGGGTAACGTAAAATCGTAATTATTATTTTTTTAGTTTAAATAAAACCTTAACTTTTTCTCTTTACACTACTCGTAAAAAATTGAAGGGTAACGGAGACTAGCCCTCGGCTCTATGTAGGTCCGCCCATGTAAATAGCTACTTTAAGTACAATATTTTAATATAACATATAATTAAAGTTATATATACTTTAGTTCAAAAAATAAACCAGTTATACCATTTTCTAACTCTCTTATGTAAAAAGATTTATTTTTAAATAATCGTTTTAAGATTATTATAATTTTTTTTACAAAATTCTTGTTTTAAAAAAATCTTATTTGTAATTATTCTAGTTGTTTTAATAAGATTGTTTTAAATATCTCACATGTTTATGATTTTTTAAAAACAAAACAACTTAAATTATTTTGTTTAAAATGTTTGGTGTTTTAAAAATTTTCATATTATATAAAACTTTAGTTTCTTGTTATTTAGATTTTGATTTGAAGATATGATTTCTAATTTGCTTCATAAAATCTATTCTAAAGAAAGATAGCTTGATTTTTTTAAATTAGATAAGAGAGAGAAACATAACAATAAATAAGATTTATCTTTAATAAGAGAGAGAAGTTTATATGAGTATTTAAATTATTATAATATTTTTTTGGAGTAAAAATTGATTTGTGGATGTTTAAAAAATAACAAGTGGCAAAATATCGGTCAAGAGAATGAAAAGTGGCAAAAGAAACTTTATTTTATTATAAATTATAGATTAGATCATGATTAAGGTGGATTATTATAATTATATTTAGATAACCATTACTCATTTATTTACCTAAAATAGTGTTAATGGGTTGGTGGTTATATAATAGAAAATCTCTTAAGAGTCATTAACTATTACATATCCTTTTTATATACATGGGTGTTTTAGATTGCTTGACCCAACTATACGATTTTAAAGTTATTTTGCTAATTGTTATTTAATACAAACTTTGAATTTGGACTTATCAGGCATGTTTATACATGTAATATAAACCATTAAAATTAAAGAATTGTTAAAAGTGTAATAAGATTTTTATATATAGAGCGGCGGAACTCTGAAAATATTTTATGGGGGCCAAAAAAAAATTATGGCCATCGTAATATATTTAATTTTTTCGATTTAGTTTGGGTTTGGACCGGGTCAGATTCAATTCATTTTCAAATAACATAGTTAAAACAGTTTTCAAACTCTTGTATTTACATATTTATATTAAAAACGTATTGAAATAATTCTACTTATGAATGTGATGATATGGGGATGCTTGAAGCGATTATATTGATAAAAGTGGTGGTATCTGATTTGTTTAAAACAACTATATTTATCGTTAAATTTGTTCCCAAACTCTTTAATACCAATAGTATTCAACATGTATGAGAAAAAAATATGGCCGGCAAATATAAATTTGTTCCCTCATATCTTGAAACCAAAGTAATTTTAGTTTGTTTTATTGTTAAAAACAT